>JAPZVO010001132.1:0-21680 GCA_029962745.1 Echinometra lucunter | reverse complement strand
ATCTCCAATTCGTCTTTTGTCGCTCCTTGAATCTGGCTTCTTCTTCTTCTTCTTTCGTTGTATGGTATCGGCAATCAGTCATATTTGACTATTGTTGCCAATGACATTGTAAATAAAGGATTCGCTTCAGTATTTCTTTCTCTCTCTCTTTCTTTATCTCTTTCAATTTACATATAATTTCAAGTATATTTTGAGCTATTTATATACATATCTGTAATCGAAACTTAGAAAGGAAGATGAGTAAAAGAAAGAAAAAATTAACCACATGCTTCAGCTCAGTTCCAAGCTAGCGCTTGCCCAGCCCTTTCATAGATGCAATCTTACCAATAGCAGTACATACCGCTTTTTCGGGCATACCTAGGTAACTCATGCATAGACGTGGGGGCGCTGTTTGTACCTGTGCTTACTGATGGGTCAGACATTTAATTTGGATAATTATATCTAGCAATGAGATGAAAACACTTGTGGGCTGTGTTAGTAATGTAGGATAGTATTAAATGCACATATGAGTATCACTCATACATTATTACATGACTTATATACACAAGAAGAATAAATACAAGTAGTTTTAGCATCTACACTTTAGGTAGTCTTTACTGAGAAAAAGGAGGGTTAAACCCTCACCTTCCCAGAGAGCCGTTTCGTTCTGTGAACGAAACGTATGATAGCCCTTTGAATTTGTGGATCACTACTTTTCAAATACTCAATTATTTGTCTTGCATTGGTTTCATTCAATTCAGATAGGAGCATCGCTCTCTCGATAAGGAATTTTGGGCAATCTATAAGGTAATGACGGACAGTTTCAACCTGTTGGCATCTATCACAGAAACCAGTTGCATGAATACCCAGTCTTAAAAGATCATGATTGAGACCAGCCACTCCAACTCGAAGACGATGGAGTATAATTTCTTGTTGCCTACCTAGATTACATGTGAAAGTAGATGTAACAGATGGCTGCAGCTCTTTTAAAACTGGAATTTGTTTGATTCCACCTGTCTTGCCAGAGTAGTTTAGAACTCTGAACTATAATTTGCTTTATTTCTGAAAGTGTTATTTTATTATGTATTTCAATGTTGTTAAATAGAGCTGTTTTTGCACATGAGTCTGCTATTTCATTGCCCATAATTCCGCAATGTCCTGGGATCCATTCCAGATATATATCTATTCCTGAGTATTTAAGCCTCGTAGTAATCGTTAATATTTCGTTAATAATGGGTTCATTGTTTCGGTTTTGTAAGGATAAAAGAGCACTGAGTGAATCACTATATATTACAACACCTGTATAAATGTCCATATTTTCTACCCATTCAAGAGAGAGAAGAATGGCAATCAATTCCGCCCTGTAAGACGAAGTGAAGTTAGATAATCTTTCCCTCGATATATCAAAAAATGTGGTACATAAAAGGCAGATGAACTAACTCCTTTATCAGGTAATTTAGAACCGTCGGTATAGATATGGAGTTGATTTAACCATTTGGTGTTTATCAATTCAAGGCTCTGTTGCTGTAATTGCATAGGGTGGTCAGTTTTCTTTATTTGTAAGCTTAGTTCAGTAGATATAATTGGTGGACAAAATAACCATGGTGGAAAAATAGAGGGACATAGTTTTTCGATAATTTCTTTTCCCATCTTACTCTGTAACCTATATCCAAACGGTTTGCAAACCTTTTTACCTTTAAGGTATTCAAATTGCCAGCATGGTTCTATATGGCTTATTAGTGGGTGATCAAAGTGTCTTTCGATGCTTTGTCTGTACTTACTAGATAACAATTGTCTTCTTAGGTCTAGAGGTAGCTCCCCCATTTCCACCTGTAGAGAACATAAAGACGTTAACGGGAGACCCCCCCGCGCATATCCTTAGTGCTTGATATTGCACAGAGTCTAGGCTCTTTTAGTAGTTTGAGCTGCACTATCGTATGCTTGGCACCCGTAATCGAGAAGAGATCTGATGAGTGCTCGATAAACAATTAGAAGGGATTTTGACGAGCTTCCCCATTTTGTTCCTGTCAAG
The DNA here is from genome assembly GCA_029962745.1 of Echinometra lucunter. Lineage (NCBI taxonomy): Eukaryota > Metazoa > Echinodermata > Echinoidea > Camarodonta > Echinometridae > Echinometra > Echinometra lucunter. The sequence goes on along the minus strand of JAPZVO010001132.1, from coordinate 19,669 downwards.
CTACGTAGTATGTTAAGTTTTCGTTTACATCTTGTAACTACATGATCTATATGGGGATGCCAGGTCAATTTACTATCGAATAACATTCCTAAAAAATAGTGAGACTGTTTATATGTTAGAATATTCCCATCCAAGTTTAAAGCAGGTTGGGGAATATTAGAACTTTTCGTAAATAATACAGGTACAGTTTTCTCATTAGATAGTTTAAAGCCCCATTCTTTAAACCAAGTGGATAGTCTATCTAAATAAGTTTGGATTTTCAATCGACTTATATCCAAATGTTTACTAGACGTCCATACTGCGCAGTCGTCTGCATACATGGATATGGTCACGTCTGGGTCTGTTGGAATGTCCCTCATCATCACATTATATAGGAGGGGGCTCAGAACGCTACCCTGGGGCAAACCATTATGCATTTCGTATATACTTGATTCTGTATCAGAAATCCTTACTTGAAAGGTACGTTCTGTTAAATACTGACGCAAAAAATTGAGCGTCCTTCCTTGTATGCCACATTGAGAGAGTTTAAATAATCCTTCGACCCATAGACTATCGTAGGCCTTTTCCACATCCAAAAAGACTACTAACGTATGCTCACCACAATAATGCTTTTTTGTATGTCATTTTCCAGAAGAACAATGTTGTCAATTGAACTACGCCCTTTTCTAAAACCACTCAAGAAATTTGGTAATATATTATTCTTTTCTATGTACCATTGTAATCTGTCGTTAATCATACGTTCAATAGTTTTTGCAAAACATGACGTGAGCGATATGGGTCTATAAGAAGATACATTTTTAGAATCCTTGCCTGCTTTTAGAATTGGAACTAATATGGAGTGTTTTAAAGGACGGGGAATATCGCCTGTTTCCCAAATTTTATTAATGATACATAACATAGTGTTTTTAGCTCTCTCGGGCATATTTTCATAGACAACGTATGGGATATTGTCCTGTCCTGGCACAGTCCGTTTGGTGGTTTTAACAGCCTTTTCAAGTTCATACATCGAAAAGTTTTCGTTGATAACGTGATCTCTCAAGAAGGGGCAATTTTCCGTTGTTGTCAGGATTGTTTGGGGGGCGATTTCTTTATTTTTCAGTCCCAAAGATTGGAAAAATTTCCCTAGGGCCTCCGTTTTCTCTGGAGTTGATATAATATCCTGCCCATCATCAACCAGTATAGGCAATTTTTCAGATTTCCTTGTTGATACTCCATTTAACCGTTTTATGCATGCCCAAATCTTCGACTCGGGTATATACCTGTCTAGTCTTTTACAAAAAGCCTGCCAGTATTCCCTTTCTGCTTGACGGAGAACTCGCTGGGCTTCCGCTTTCTTCTTCTTAAAATCATCTATTGCTTCAAAAGTGATTTCTTTTTTCAGTTTATTACTGAGTTTATTCCTCTCTTTTATTTTTTCAGAACATTTTTTGTTCCACCAGGGAACTGGATTCCTATCTATCTTTCTTTTCTTTGGAATCACTTCCCTAATACATACTTTTAAGTAGTCCATAAATAATTCATAAGATTTTTTAACATCCGCCTCTGTAAGGATTGAATGCTCATCCAGCATATCATTACACTTTTTGGCGAATTTAACCCAATCAAAGTTCTTAAATGAGAAACAGTCCTCATCTATACTTTTCACATTAATATTCTTACATTGCGTGTGTTTCTTTCCTAGTGAAATTTCAATATGTATGGGAAAATGGTCACTACCGAAGGAATTGTCTAAGACATTCCATGAAATCTTACTGGCCAAGATAGGTGAGGAGATACTTAAATCTAAATGTGAGAGTTTACCGGAACAAGGGTCCATCCTGGTGCCTGTTTTGTCATTTAGGACGACCAAATTATTTTCATTTAAGAAGTGTTCAACTGCATGGCCATTACTGTCCACTTTCTCGCTTCCCCACATTGGACTATGTGCATTAAAGTCCCCTGTGATTATCATCTTATCTTTTTTGTTCACAAACTTCAATAGTTCTTTCAAAATAGATTCATTTAATTTCTTACATGGATTATAAAAATTAATTATTGAAATTTTTTCGTTGCCTGTATAAACATTGACTTGTTGTAATTCCAAACTTGGATTGTTAAAAGGACCTTCGTAATTCACCCCGTGATGTACATAAATGGCACATCCCCCCCTACGTTGACCGTCTCTATTTCTGGAGACGCAAGTATATTCTGGAATAATGAAAGTACTATGGTCATGGAACCAAGTTTCCTGGATGCATAAAATATCATATTTTTCATTCTTATTCAGGTGATAACAAAGCTCTTGGCCGTGCCCTAATAGCCCCTGGGCATTCCATTGAAGTATGGAAAAAAGGGCCGCAGTTATGGTAAGGCTAGCAGCCATTTTCTCGTAATCCTTGATTTTTTTGTTGAAATCGCCCGAAAGCTGGCAGAACGAGGGCTCTGATTACTTCCGGGGTTTTCCCTGTAATTGACTGGACTAGTTCAATTATAAATTCCAGAATTTGTTCGTCTTTAGCAAATGAGAGGGAATTGACCCTAAGTTTCGGTCTGCTGTTGGTTTCTGTTTGTTGTTTAGTTGGAATGTTAGTTACTGTAGCCTGAGAAATAATTGGGGGATCCCTAACTGAACTAGAGGTGGTAGGTTGATGAGATTCGAGGTCAGAGGACATATCGACATGATTTCCTTTAGTACTTTGAACATCAGGTGTTTGGCTAGTGATTTGGATCTTAGATTTAGGGTTGGATTGATGTTTTGCTCTGGGATCTTCTATGTCCGGTTGTTTACGTTGTTGTGTCATCCAAATTTGAGACGCTTCTGCGTATGTCAGTTTTTGGGTGATTTTGATCTCTTGAACTTGTTTTGCCTTGATTGCTTGTTCGCAACCATGATATGCACCAGAGTGGTTCCCACCACAATTAGGACATTTAGGTGATTCTTTGTTTGGACATTCTTGGAAAGTGTGGTGCTCACCACATCTAACGCACCTCATTTGGATTTGCATATGTCGGCCGTATGACCGTATCGTTGACACTTAAAGCATCTCTTGATTTGGGGGACATACAACTTAACCGGGAAGATCTGAAAACATAGATTCACATTGTCAGGGAGGTCTTTCTTTTGGAAAGTCAGTATAACACTTCTCATAGGGATATAAGTCGACTGGCCTTCACCAGCTCCCTCTGCTTGGTTATCAATATTCCTCTTATCTCTTTTAACGATTCTCTTAACTGCTGTTACATTCTGACTTCTGAGTTCTTGTAGTAACTCTTCTTCTGTGATTTCCAGGGGGACTCCGTATATGACTCCTTTGATCCCTTTCCTACTTTCAGAGACTTTAACTAATCACCTAAGAATATGAAATGTCTTGCGAACTTTTATTCAACTTTTCATGCGGCATGTCACTTTTGAACTGTGCAAAACTTCACTGCGGACGTCCATTGTCAGAGTGGATATATTAGGGGTGAATTTGGTGGACAAAAGTTGAAACAGTAAGGTCCACACAACTTGCTAAGTATAGTGCTCTATATCACGATAAAGCTGAAAATCTCCTCTGTTGCATGATGTTATCAGCTAAGAATATGAAATGTCTTGCGAACTTTTATTCAACTTTACATGCGGCATGTCATTTTGAACTACGCGAAGCTTCAGTTTGGGCGCTATTGTCAGAGCGGAATTAATATATTCAGGGTGAATGTGGCGTACGAAAGTTGAAACAGTAAGGTCCACACAACTTGCTAAGTATAGTGACCTATATCACGATAAAGCTGAAAATCTCCTCTATTTCATGGTATAATCAGCTAAGAATATGAAATGTCTTGCGAACTTTTATTCAACTTTACATGCGGCATGTCATTTTGAACTACGCGAAGCTTCAGTTTGGGCGCTATTGTCAGAGCGGAATGCATATATTTAGGGTGAATGTGGCGTACGAAAGTTGAAACAGTAAGGTCCACACAACTTGCTAAGTATAGTGACCTATATCAGGATAAAGCTGAAAATCTCCTCTATTTCATGTTATAATCACCTAAGAATATGAAATGTCTTGCGAACTTTTATTCAACTTTTCATGCGGCATGTCACTTTTGAACTGTGCAAAACTTCACTGCGGACGTCCATTGTCAGAGTGGATATATTAGGGGTGAATTTGGTGGACAAAAGTTGAAAACAGTAAGGTCCACACAACTTGCTAAGTATAGTGCCCTATATCACGATAAAGCTGAAAATCTCCTCTGTTGCATGATGTTATCAGCTAAGAATATGAAATGTCTTGCGAACTTTATTCAACTTTACATGCGGCATGTCATTTTGAACTACGCGAAGCTTCAGTTTGGGCGCTATTGTCAGAGCGGAATTAATATATTCAGGGTGAATGTGGCGTACGAAAGTTGAAACAGTAAGGTCCACACAACTTGCTAAGTATAGTGACCTATATCAGGATAAAGCTGAAAATCTTCTCTATTTCATGGTATAATCAGCTAAGAATATGAAATGTCTTCCGAACTTTTATTCAACTTTACATGCGGCATGTCATTTTGAACTACGCGAAGCTTCAGTTTGGGCGCTATTGTCAGAGCGGAATGAATATATTTAGGGTAAATGTGGTGAACGAAAGTTGAAACAGTAAGGTCCACACAAGTTGCTAAGTATAGTGACCTATATCAGGATAAAGCTGAAAATCTCCTCTATGTCATGATATAATCAGCTAAGAGTATGAAATGTCTTGCGAACTTTTATTCAACTTTTCATGCGGGATGTCATTTTGAACTAAGCGAAGCTTCAGTGCGGGCGCTATTGTCAGAGCGGAATGCATATATTTAGGGTAAATGTGGTGAACGAAAATTGAAACAGTAAGGTCCACACAACTTGCTAAGTATAGTGACCTATATCAGGATAAAGCTGAAAATCTCCTCTATTTCATGATTCAATCAACTAAGAATATGAAATGTCTTGCGAACTTTTATTCAACTTTTCATGCGGCATGTCATTTTTGAACTGTGCGAAGCTTTAGTGAGGCCTCTATTGTCAGAGCGGAATGCATATATTTAGGGTAAATGTGGTGAACGAAAGTTGAAACAGTAAGGTCCACACAACTTGCTAAGTATAGTGACCTATATCAGGATAAAGCTGAAAATCTCCTCTATTTCATGTTATAATCACCTAAGAATATGAAATGTCTTGCGAACTTTTATTTAACTTTTCATGCGGCATGTCACTTTTGAACTGTGCAAAACTTCACTGCGGACGTCCATTGTCAGAGTGGATATATTAGGGGTGAATTTGGTGGACAAAAGTTGAAACAGTAAGGTCCACACAACTTGCTAAGTATAGTGCCCTATATCACGATAAAGCTGAAAATCTCCTCTATTTCATGATATAATCAGCTAAGAATATGAAATGTCTTGCGAACTTTTATTCAACTTTACATGCGGCATGTCATTTTGAACTACGCGAAGCTTCAGTTTGGGCGCTATTGTCAGAGCGGAATTAATATATTCAGGGTGAATGTGGCGTACGAAAGTTGAAACAGTAAGGTCCACACAACTTGCTAAGTATAGTGACCTATATCAGGATAAAGCTGAAAATCTTCTCTATTTCATGGTATAATCAGCTAAGAATATGAAATGTCTTGCGAACTTTTATTCAACTTTACATGCGGCATGTCATTTTGAACTACGCGAAGCTTCAGTTTGGGCGCTATTGTCAGAGCGGAATTAATATATTCAGGGTGAATGTGGCGTACGAAAGTTGAAACAGTAAGGTCCACACAACTTGCTAAGTATAGTGACCTATATCAGGATAAAGCTGAAAATCTCCTCTATTTCATGTTATAATCAACTAAGAATATGAAATGTCTTGCGAACTTTTATTCAACTTTTCATGCGGCATGTCATTTTTGAACTGTGCGAAGCTTTAGTGAGGCCTCTATTGTCAGAGCGGAATGCATATATTTAGGGTAAATGTGGTGAACGAAAGTTGAAACAGTAAGGTCCACACAACTTGCTAAGTATAGTGACCTATATCAGGATAAAGCTGAAAATCTCCTCTATTTCATGTTATAATCACCTAAGAATATGAAATGTCTTGCGAACTTTTATTCAACTTTTCATGCGGCATGTCACTTTTGAACTGTGCAAAACTTCACTGCGGACGTCCATTGTCAGAGTGGATATATTAGGGGTGAATTTGGTGGACAAAAGTTGAAACAGTAAGGTCCACACAACTTGCTAAGTATAGTGCCCTATATCACGATAAAGCTGAAAATCTCCTCTATTTCATGATATAATCAGCTAAGAATATGAAATGTCTTCCGAACTTTTATTCAACTTTACATGCGGCATGTCATTTTGAACTACGCGAAGCTTCAGTTTGGGCGCTATTGTCAGAGCGGAATTAATATATTCAGGGTGAATGTGGCGTACGAAAGTTGAAACAGTAAGGTCCACACAACTTGCTAAGTATAGTGACCTATATCAGGATAAAGCTGAAAATCTTCTCTATTTCATGGTATAATCAGCTAAGAATATGAAATGTCTTCCGAACTTTTATTCAACTTTACATGCGGCATGTCATTTTGAACTACGCGAAGCTTCAGTTTGGGCGCTATTGTCAGAGCGGAATTAATATATTCAGGGTGAATGTGGCGTACGAAAGTTGAAACAGTAAGGTCCACACAACTTGCTAAGTATAGTGACCTATATCAGGATAAAGCTGAAAATCTCCTCTATTTCATGTTATAATCAACTAAGAATATGAAATGTCTTGCGAACTTTTATTCAACTTTTCATGCGGCATGTCATTTTTGAACTGTGCGAAGCTTTAGTGAGGCCTCTATTGTCAGAGCGGAATGCATATATTTAGGGTAAATGTGGTGAACGAAAGTTGAAACAGTAAGGTCCACACAACTTGCTAAGTATAGTGACCTATATCAGGATAAAGCTGAAAATCTCCTCTATTTCATGTTATAATCACCTAAGAATATGAAATGTCTTGCGAACTTTTATTCAACTTTTCATGCGGCATGTCACTTTTGAACTGTGCAAAACTTCACTGCGGACGTCCATTGTCAGAGTGGATATATTAGGGGTGAATTTGGTGGACAAAAGTTGAAACAGTAAGGTCCACACAACTTGCTAAGTATAGTGCCCTATATCACGATAAAGCTGAAAATCTCCTCTATTTCATGATATAATCAGCTAAGAGTATGAAATGTCTTGCGAACTTTTATTCAACTTTACATGCGGCATGTCATTTTGAACTACGCGAAGCTTCAGTTTGGGCGCTATTGTCAGAGCGGAATTAATATATTCAGGGTGAATGTGGCGTACGAAAGTTGAAACAGTAAGGTCCACACAACTTGCTAAGTATAGTGACCTATATCAGGATAAAGCTGAAAATCTTCTCTATTTCATGGTATAATCAGCTAAGAATATGAAATGTCTTGCGAACTTTTATTCAACTTTACATGCGGCATGTCATTTTGAACTACGCGAAGCTTCAGTTTGGGCGCTATTGTCAGAGCGGAATGCATATATTTAGGGTAAATGTGGTGAACGAAAGTTGAAACAGTAAGGTCCACACAACTTGCTAAGTATAGTGACCTATATCAGGATAAAGCTGAAAATCTCCTCTATTTCATGATATAATCAGCTAAGAGTATGAAATGTCTTGCGAACTTTTATTCAACTTTTCATGCGGGATGTCATTTTGAACTAAGCGAAGCTTCAGTGCGGGCGCTATTGTCAGAGCGGAATGCATATATTTAGGGTAAATGTGGTGAACGAAAGTTGAAACAGTAAGGTCCACACAACTTGCTAAGTATAGCGACCTATATCAGGATAAAGCTGAAAATCTCCTCTATTTCATGGTTTAATCAACTAAGAATATGAAATGTCTTGCGAACTTTTATTCAACTTTTCATGCGCCATGTCATTTTTGAACTGTGCGAAGCTTTAGTGAGGCCTCTATTGTCAGAGCGGAATGCATATATTTAGGGTAAATGTGGTGAACGAAAGTTGAAACAGTAAGGTCCACACAACTTGCTAAGTATAGTGACCTATATCAAGATAAAGCTGAAAATCTCCTCTATTTCATGATATAATCAGCTAAGAGTATGAAATGTCTTGCGAACTTTTATTCAACTTTTCATGCGGCATGTCATTTTGAACTACGCGAAGCTTCAGTTTGGGCGCTATTGTCAGAGCGGAATTAATATATTCAGGGTGAATGTGGCGTACGAAAGTTGAAACAGTAAGGTCCACACAACTCGCTAAATATAGTGACCTATATCATGATAAAGCTGAAAATCCCTCTATTTCATGCTGCAATCAGCTAAGAATAAGAAATGTCTTGCCAACTTCAACTAAACTCTTCATGCTGGATCTCATTTGAACTGCGCGAAGCTTCAGTCATGTCAGTGCGGGCGCCATTGTCAGGTAGATGAGGAAAGATGATATAGAAAGATAAAAAGAAACGATAAATTATGGAAAGACAGAAGGAAAACACGTTAGAAGAAAAGGTAAAGGCATAAGAAAAGATAAAAGAAATGATGGGAAAATAAAGGAGAACTTGAGAAAAGATAAATAAATATGAGATAGAATGAAATAATAACGTAAATGAATAGAGAATAGGAAGTTATATGAAGCATGAAAACAAAGAATAACAACAGAAAAGGTAGAAAGTGAAGAAAGAAAACAGAACTACATAGAGAATGATAGACGGCAAAGATGATAAAAAACTTAAAACATAGAATTACATAAAGAAGAGAGGAAAAAGGAGCTACGATGTTGAAATGAGAAATATGAAAATAAAGACAGAAAAGTGGGGACAGAAGCTGGGCATTTTTTCCTTGATCAATCTGCCCAGGCCAGTAATCTGCCCATAATTAAGCCCTGTCCAAGCAGAGCTTCGGATTTCAGCCATGATCGATGCAGCTTTGACCTGAAATTGCATGAATGCTATCCCCGCAGAAACGATGTTTCAAATCGTTGTTTTGTATTATAATTCATGTTCTTGTTTCTGGCTTTAAAAAACCCAGACAGGTTTATAAAGTTATAGGCCTACGCGTTTATCATTTATGTCCAGAATCCTTGGTTACCACATATTCAGTTCACCTGTTATGCATATATGTTGCTGGTATGTCGGGCAAGCTCAGTCAAACTTCCTAGTTGTCGTAAAAAGCGGTTCAAACGTTCTATTGCATGATCGCACCCTTTGTTTACGTAGGGAGCTTACCTGAACCTAGACCTCAATTCTACGGCGCCGACAAGTATTGAAGTTAGCCTACTAATGCGGAACCCGAATTTACGTTGTCTTTTTTTTCCGTGTCTTATTGGTTCTTTTGAAGACACCATACAGCGATTTCCCATTGTTCTCGGTCGCGTCACGCTTCAGTGCCCCCGAGTGGTCGCCAAAGGTAGCTCAATTAAAAAAAAAAAAACTCTCCTTGAATCTGGCGACCACAAGTCCAGCGACCAATTAAGGTGTGGACAAAAGGTCCGAAAGAAAAAGGAAATAAATTTTCACCATAAAAAAAATAGTTGAAAATATTTATTTACTGCTTAAAAAAGTATAAGAGAACTCAAATGGTTCATATGAATGATCTAATTTCATATTTAGGGCTATATTCTATTTCATAGCTATTGTGAAACAAAAAATTGAACTTTATGACAGAATTTCCCCCAAATGAAACTTGTGAAAAGAGCGTCCGCACTGAAGTTTCGCACAGTTCAAACTGATATGCCACATGAAAAGTTGAACAAAAGTTCGCAAGACATTTCATACTCTTAGCTGATTAAACCATGAAATAGAGGAGATTTTCAGCTTTATCCTGATATAGGTCACTATGCTTAGCAAGTTGTGTGGACCTTACTGTTTCAACTTTCGTTCGCCGCATTTACCCTAACTATATGCCATCCGCTCTGACAATAGCGCCCGCACTGAAGCTTCGCACAGTTCAAAAATGACATCCCGCATGAAAAGTTGAATAAAAGTTCGCAAGACATTTCATATTCTTAGCTGATTATACCATGAAATAGGGGAGACTATCAGCTTTATCCTGATATAGGTCACTATATTTAGCAAGTTGTGTGGACCTTACTGTTTCAACTTTCGTACGCCGCATTCACCCTAAATATATTCATTCCGCTCTGACAATAGCGCCCGCACTGAAGCTTCGCGTAGTTCAAAATGACATGCCGCATGAAAAGTTGAATAAAAGCTCGCAAGACATTTTATATTCTTAGGTGATTATACCTTGAAATAGGGTAGATTTTCAGCTTTATCCTGATATAGGTCACTATACTTAGCAAGTTGTGTGGACCTTACTGTTTCAACTTTCGTAAGCCACATTCACCCTAAATATATTCATTCCGCTCTGACAATAGCGCCCGCACTGAAGCTTCGCGTAGTTCAAAATGACATGCCGCATGAAAAGTTGAATAAAAGTTCGCAAGACATTTCATATTCTTAGTTGATTATACCATGAAAAAGGGGAGATTTTCAGCTTTATCCTGATATAGGTCACTATATTTAGCAAGTTGTGTGGACCTTACTGTTTCAACTTTCGTAAGCCCCATTCACCTTAAATATATTCGTTCCGCTGTGACAATAGCGGCCGCACTGAAGCTTCGCGAAGTTCAAAATGACATGCCGCATGAAAAGTTGAATAAAAGTTCGCAAGACATTTCATATTCTTAGCCGATTATACCATGACATAGGAGGGATTTTCAGCTTTATCCTGATATAGGTCACTATACTTAGCAAGTTGTGTGGACCTTACTGTTTTAACTTTCGTTCGCCACATTTATCCTAAATATACGCCATCCGCTCTGACGATAGAGGCCGCACTAAAGCTTTGCATAGTTCAAAATGACATCCCGCATGAAAAGTTGAATAAAAGTTCGCAAGACATTTCATATTCGTAGCCGATTATACCATGAAATAGGAGGGATTTTCAGCTTTAACACGATATAGGTCACTATACTTAGCAAATTGGTTGGACCTTACTGTTTTAAACTTTCGTTCGCCACTCTTAATCTAAATTTATTCATTCCGCTCTGACAATAGCGGCCGCACTGAAGCTTCGCGAAGTTCAAAATGACATCCCGCATGAAAAATTGAAAAAAAGTTCGCAAGACATTTCATATTCTTAGCCAATTATACCATGAAATAGGAGGGATTTTCAGCTTTATCCTGATATAGGTCACTATACTTAGCAAGTTGTGTGGACCTTATTGTTTTAACTTTCGTTCGCCACACTTGCCCTAATTATATGCATTCCGCTCTGACAATAGCGGCCGCGCTGAAGCTTCGCGAAGTTCAAAATGATATCCCGCATGAAAAGTTAAATAAAAGTTCACAAGACATTTCATATTCTTAGCCAATTATACCATGAAACGATAACATATGGAAAGACAGAAAGAGATCAAGATAGAAGAAAATGTAAGTGCCTAGGAAAAGATAAAAGAAATGATGGAAAAATAAAGGAGGACTTAAGAAAAGAGATAAATACATGTATGAGATAAAATGAAATAACATAAATTAGAGAAAAGGTTATAAGAAGCATGAAAACAAAGAATCACTGGCGTACTGGAGGGGGGCTTGGGGGCGTCAGCCCCCCCCCCCCCAAATAAATTTCAACCATGGTTTATTTTCATGGTTATATTAGTGATATCACTCGAATTTCATTACTTCTCCCTAGACCCCCATTAAGTAATGCATTCACAATTTCCCAAATAGCATGCATAGCAAGGCAGAAATAGTATCACGAATAGTATCAATACTAATGTGTTTATCTGACAATGGATTCATACTTTGTAAATGAATATTCTTAGATTTACCAAAACTAGACACGGGCTGTAAGTTTGTAGTGCCAAATAGTGTTCTTTTCAGGGGCGTCGCTGACTTTTTTTTTAATGGGGGGGGGGTGTAGAGGCCAGATTGCCGACAAATTATGCCTCCGATTGCCGACGACCAACGTCGACAAATTAACTGTATAAAGCCCTCGAGGCATGTTCAATTGTGTGCCTCTATTATATTTTCCTTCTAAATTATATTTGTTCACCTCACTTGCTGAATGTGTTAGCTTTCCGAAAACATTCTCTATCTAAATATAATACGAGCGAGCGCAGCGAGCGAGGAAAAATATACACTCTCTTTCGTAGAAGTGATAGATCTTCATCAAACTACATGATGGGCTTAAAGATATCTAAATCATATCACCTCTCTCACATGATTCATTCCCTTTCAAAGACCATCCTAAATCGTAATATTATACGAGCGAGCACAGCGAGCGAGGAAAAAAAATCTATATACTCCTTATCATATAATCATTTTCATGGTAGAAGTGAAAGTTCTTCATCAAAATACATGATGGGCCTTTAAGATATCTATTTTGATATTTTGGTCACCTCTCTTACCTAATTTATTTGCTTTCAAAGACCATCCTGTATCTAAATATCATACGAGCGAGCGCATGCAGAGAGCGAGGAAAAATATATATACTCTTTTTCTGGTAGGTGATAACTCTTCATCAAAGTACATGATGGGCCTCGCTTGCCGAATTCGTTTGCTTTCCCAAATCCATCTTGTATCTGAATATTGTACAAGCGAGCGTAGCGAGCGAGGAAAAATACTCCTTTTCATGGTAGAAGTAAAAGTTCTTCGGCAAAATACACAATGGGCCTTTAAGATACCTATTGTGATATATTTGGTCACCTCTCCTACCTAATCTATTTGCTTTCAAAGACAATCCTGTATCTAAATATTATACGAGCGAGCACAGCGAGTGAGGAAAAATATATTTATTCTTTTTAATGGCATAGAGGTGATAATTCTTTAACAAAATACATGATGGGCCCCAAAATACCTAGGCTATGGTGCATGGGGTCGTGGCGGCAGTCAGCTAGGTGGCGGCAGTCAGCTAGGTGGCGGCAGTCAGCTAGGTGGCGGCAGTCAGCTAGGTGGCGGCAGTCAGCTAGGTGGCGGCAGTCAGCTAGGTGGCGGCAGTCAGCTAGGTGGCGGCAGTCAGCTAGGTGGCGGCAGTCAGCTAGGTGGCGGCAGTCAGCTAGGTGGCGGCAGTCAGCTAGGTGGCGGCAGTCAGCTAGGTGGCGGCAGTCAGCTAGGTGGCGGCAGTCAGCTAGGTGGCGGCAGTCAGCTAGGTGGCGGCAGTCAGCTAGGTGGCGGCAGTCAGCTAGGTGGCGGCAGTCAGCTAGGTGGCGGCAGTCAGCGTAGGCTGGCGCAGGATGCGTTGCGCACCTCACTCTGCCCAATTTTTATCCATTTTCATTTCTCTCTGTAGTTTTTTTTCTCCTGCTTCTTTCTCTATTTTTTCACTACAGCCCCAGCTATAGAGATTTGTTCTTGTATTTCCTCGAAATACACTCACTATTGCATGGTCCTGAATGAATCTCCTGTACTATAGAGCCTATAGACGTCTAGGACAAAAGTATTAATAGGGAGCCCCACTAACGATCCATTGTTAACCCGAGGTGATTAGAAATGCCTACGCTTTCTTAAAGCTACAATTCAGCTTTTTGAAGACTCCATGAAATGTGACTATGAGAGTAGGATTGTATTACCAAATAGTTGGCAGAAATGGTTGGCAGAAATGGTATTTCCTTACGAATTAATGCAAGCTATTATCCCAGCATTCATCGGACGAATTTATGCATGGTAAAATGTAAAATTCACTAGAGTAATTCATTGAGAATTTTTTCTTTTGTTTAAGGTCTTCATCAAAGGGACATGAGTGTCAATCACCTTCAATACATTATCAAAAATCACGAATAAGCTGATTCATATACACAATCTCATATTTTATTCTTGCCTTTTTGTATTCAACTGCAAGTCGAATTCGAGGAAAATTCAAACACAAATGTCCAAATGTTAATTGTACTACGCTGTGTGAGCTGTGTAATCTTGATCGCACTTTCTCCACTGGTTCGTTTTATTCCAAATCATTCTCCCCTGCTGTTTTTAATGTGATGCCCGATACCGCATTTCCTTTTCATGTGCTATAAATGCTTATGACATACAGAGAAAATCACTTACATGCATAGTATATTGAACTTTCGTTTAATTTGGGGAAAGGAGGATCATCCCTTTAAAATGCAAGTATTATTGCTCTGTCAAGAAGGTCTGGTTATTCAGAGCCTGTTTCATAAGGAATTTGGCAATTACAAAGAGTGCACCTGTCATCAAGCTCTGGTTTACTTTAGTCCAACTTCAGCTTTTTGTGCTTTGAAAATACTGTACGAGTAAAAAGAAATAAAAGCACTACTCCGCTCAAACTTGACTGATCAAAGCCCTTTCACTTAGGCAACAAATGGCATTGCTGAGAGCTTAAAATAACATTGGAAACCTATTCATTCATGATTGTGGAAGACGAGCTCTGGACGAGCTCAGGTGCATTGACTTTTCAGTACAATAAGATGTCTTCAAGATATGAAAGACTAGTTTGAATGCCTTTAAGCTTCACTTTGAAAAGACACCTTTAAAAGCCAATTTATCTTTGGTATGTCACTGAGGCATTGATGTACGGTAATACCAAAAAAAAAAAAACAAAAAAAAAAAAAACATGCATGTCACCTTAGGTACATGCTACGTTGGGATTGTACAGAAAAGAAACCCCCCCCCCCTTAAAGAGACATTTAATATGACAGAGATACGTGTATGCTCGTCGGTGTAAAACACTCTTTTAGATCCTGATGGGCACAAAATGTATGTATTTGAAAAGTCATCACAAATCGGAAAGAATAAAGGGTGCCAAAATACCCTGGAGGCTGGTAGAGGGTCAGCGTAGCCCTCTGCATCTAGAGCGATTGACTCGCAAGGTGGAGATTTCGCTTCATGGGTTCGAAACCCATGAAGCATTCATTTTTGTTTCAGTTCGGGTTTTTTCTGTTTTGTTTCTTTATGTTCATTAATTTTTTTTTAAATAAACGGGTGTTTTCGTATACCCCAACTTAAAGTTAAAAAAATCTCTATGGAGCAAACAGTGTGAAGTTATTATTTTGGCTTTTTGCGGCAGTCATTGCAAACCTGCTAACAGGAAAAGATAAAGGGTGAAGATGAAATTAAAGACTGCGATGAGGCAACGTGTACCCCTCTGTACAGAGCGATTTGCTCGCATCTCCTCGACAAGGATATTTAGGGTTCGATGCCCAGGAAGCACCTGTTTTGTTTGGGTTTTCCATTTTGTTTCTTCTTCTTTTTTTTTTAGCAACTGATTTCATTTTTGCATGCTCCGAACTTTTTAATAAAAAATCTTGACGTAGTAAACTGTATTAGTTAGGCTACTATTGGCTTTTTTGGCCGCAGTCATTTTCAAACAGGAAAGGATAAACTGGAGGGTGGTAGTGAGGCAGCGTATAGCTCTCTGCATAGAGTGATTGACTCGCATCTCCTAGCTTGATGGAGAGATTTTGGGTTCAAAACCTAGGAAGCACCATTTTTGTTTGGGTTTTCCCTTTTGTTTTCATTTATTTGTTTTTCAGTAATTGATTTCTTTCCAGCATGCTCCAAAACTTGCTAATGATTAAGAAATCTCTATGCCGCAGACAGTATGTGTGAGGTTATTATTTTGGCCTTGTGGCAGTACTCATTGCAAACATGAAAGGAAAAAGCGAAGATGAACTGGAGGATGGTAGTGAAGCAGCGTACAGCCCTCCTTACCTGAGAGATGTTAGGTTCGAAACTTATTAAACGCGAATTTTAATTTTTTGTTTCTTTCATAGGCTTTGTATTTGTTTCTTTCTTTGTTTCTTTTTTTTTTTTTAACAATGACGGATGACTTTTTCGAATGCTCCAAACTTGCTAATAAAAGATCACTATGCAGCAAACAGTATGTGTGAGGTTATTATTGTGGCCTTTTCGGGCAGTCATTACAAACAAGAAAATATAAGAGATTACAATCTCAACATGAAAATGTGAACAGATAAGAATTTATGATTATCGTTACAACACTGTCTATATGTCAACGTGAGTTGCAGTAAGTAAGTGCGAGCGAACTTTGGGGAAAAAATGAAAATATTTTCATTTCTGCAATTTAGGGGCAATGTACGTTCTTAGGAAAGTTTTGTTCGTTGTATCCCCAGCTCTTGCCTCCTCCTGCTACATGCACGGTTTCACCCTGTAGTCGTATCAAGAACAAGGTATTCTGTTATTAGGCCTATATGAAACGAAACTTCTCTGATTCTTCGGAGCTATACACATTACTAAATGAGAAAAGGAATAGTTAAAAGAGGGGAAATTGCACAATAAGGACGAAAAAGGAACATGCATTAGATTTTAAGGAGCACTTATCGAAAAGGGAATTGCAATACTCAAAAGCGAAAATTAAGGGGCACTTACAATAAACTTGGAAGCTCATAAGAAATAAAAAGGGGCACTTGTCAGGTTTAATGGGGTGAAATGGCACTTTCTAGAAAGCTAAGTGTGTACCAAATTTAAAAAAGGGAGTAATGCCAGAATGGAAAAGGTATACATGTGCTAACTTATTAGCGACCAAAATGGCACTATTGGGCAATTATAGCGAATTTACAGGAGAAATGGGACATAATTTACTAGCCAGGAAAAGGAGCAATTCATCAGAGGTAAATTGGGGCATGTATTCGATTTCGAATTAGGAACCTGCCCAAATGGAAAGAGGGAACTTATCAGAGATGTAAGGAGAATGCTTTTTAGAACGAAAAAATGCGCATTCAAAATCGGGCACTTGTACCTTTCAATAGGAAGATTCATTAAAAGGAACAAGGACTCACTTGTCAGAAGGGAAAAGAGCGCTATGGGGAAAATAAGAATTAATGTAAGGATCACTAATCTGGTGTAAAAGCGGAGCAGTTGAGGGATTTATTTAAGAAAGCTGAATTACCTGACGGGCACTGGCGTACCCCCCCCAAAAAAAATCAACCATGGTTTATTTTCAATTTTATATAATTATATTATATTGTTTTATGATATAACACTTGGTTTTATCTGTTTATCTGACAATGGATCCATACTTTGAAAATGAATATCCTTATATTTACCAAAACTTGACACGGGCTTTAAGTTTGTAGTGCCAAATAGTGTTCTTTTACAGAGTTGCAAACCATCAATACTGTAAAAGCTCCTTTACCATGGGAGTGCACTTGCGTAGCCAAAGGGGGCGATGGGGGCGGTCCAAAACGCCAACCAAAAAGAAAGAAAAAAAGTAGAAGGAAAAAAAGCGGGAGCGAGAAAAGAAAAAAAGGTAAGAGAACATAAGAAGAGCGGGAGCAGACAAGGAACAATTTAAAGAAACGTCGGAGCTTCCGCGCTTCGCGCGGGAGGGGGGGGGGGGGGGGGGGGATTCCCCCCTCCCGCGATAAAACTCCGTATCGTGAAGGGGGGGGGGGGTACCCCGGCTTGGTCGCTTCACTCCCTCGGGGTTGGTCGCTTCGCTCCTCGCAAAGATTCAGCCCCCCTAATATTTTGGCTCATTACGCCACTGCAAAGAATAACAACATGAAAGGTAAAAAGTGAAGAAAAAAAAAACAGAACTATACATAGAGAATGATAGACCGCAATGATGATTAAAAAAACAAAACAAAACTTACATCAAAGAATTCCATAAAGAAACGAGGAAAAATGACCGACGATGACGAAACGAGAAATACAAAAAATAAAGACAGAAAACTAAGGACAGAAGTTGGGCATTTCTTCCTGGATCAATCTGCCCAATAATAAGCCATGTCTAATAAGCAAAGCTTCGGATTTCAACCATGATAATAATGCAGCTTTGAGCTGAAATAGCATGAATACTATCCCCGCAGAAACGATGTTTCAAACGTAGTTTTATATCATAATTCATTTTCGTGTTTCTGGCTCTAAAATATAGACCGGTTTATAAAGTTATAGGTCTACACGTTTATCATTTATGTCCAGAATCCTCGTTTACCAATTATTCAGTTCACCTGTTATGCATATAATTCATCTGAATAGATGGAACCCAGCATGAATTGCTGGTATGTCGGGCGAGCTTCTTAGTTCTCGTAAAAAATGGCTCAACCGGTCTATTGCATGAGCGCACCCTTTGTTTACGTCGTATACTTGCACCTACCACGTCACAGTTCTGCCCGCGCCGACAGCGAATTTTTTTCGTACATGGAAACGCAAATCCTCCTTGTGCGCATGTGCGTGGACTTGATTTCTTGCTGGACCTTTCCATAGGCAATCTACGCAATCCCATAGACTGTCACGTACGACTCATTGACGATGGTTTGTAGTCTTCTCGCGCAGACCCTATCAGTGATACTTGTTGCGTTCGCGCAGGCACTGATTTTATCTCCTTCCCCAATAATGCTCATTCTTTCTCTCTCTCTCTCTCTCTCTCCAATGTGCTTGCACTCTCTCTGTCACTCTGTACTTATTTCAAATGTTCTGCTGAGGGCCATAAAGCCATTTACTAAAAGCACAGCAAATGCCCTTCTGGCTCTCACTCAACCAACTATGAGATCGATGTTGCTTGTACGTGAGGGGAGTCTACCGCTGGAAAAGTATCGAGTCAAAATACTAAATGTATAGTTGAAAATATATTGTATTTCCAAGTGTAAGGAACAGGTATCCATCACATGATTAGAAACATTACAGGCCTTTAACAAAGAAAAAAAAAAAACAACAACAACTTAAACAATAAAGAATGAGGATGCCAGCTCAGAAAGTTCGTACCTCTCTCTGCCAAAGCCAAATATAAGATTATTCAGGCAGCTTAAGATTGCAATCGGTTTCTCTAATTTTCGTTTATAAAAGTTACAAACCACAAACACCACACACGCTACACATTAAATGTAAGCCAGTAATATATGCCTGCATAACAAAAACGTTATTAGGAAGGGCAATCTAAGAGTTGGATTTTACATCGATGGGGTGTTTTTGACAATGAAGAACATGAAACACTGATCAATTGCTTCGTGTTCAATGGCTGCAGATTGGGCAGCACGATTAGTGTTATAGGTTTCCAGGGATCATCCTTCTCAACCACTTTTGAGTTCACTGCACTGGCTTCCTTTGAAACAAAGAATAATTTTCAAATTACTTGTGTTTGTGTCCAAAGTATTTGGTAGTTGTTTGAATTTATACCACACCCACCAGAGCACTGAGGTCAGCCAGTGATCCTCTTCATCTTGCACATTCAGTTACTCGTACATTAGCTGGTGATAGGACATTTATTGTGTCAGCTTCAAAACACTGAAATGATTTGCCACTCACAATTAGTCTCTCCATCAATTACAATATTCAGAAAGGCATTGAAATCCCATCTTTTTTGCAGTTTGTAGTTTAGGATTTCCATATGATTAATTTCGTAATTATAATTACATGTATTTGCTCTGTTTGACTTATTGTAAGCGCTTTGGGCCTTATGGGAAAAACGCAGTATAAATGATAGGTAATAATAATAATGATAATAAATGTACATTGCGGTAACCGCAACCGTTATAATATAAACGTTAAAGTGTCTGTGTTTTTTTTAAATTCTTTTCAATTCAACTAAAATAGAAAAAGATTGTACTGATGATATTATAAAAAATGCATACAAAATAATAACTAACTAACTACCTATACTACTACTACTACTACTACTACTACTACTACTACTACTACTACTACTACTACTACTACTACTACTAACTACTACTACTACTACTACTACTACTACTACTACTACTA
>JAPZVO010001131.1:0-21683 GCA_029962745.1 Echinometra lucunter | reverse complement strand
CCTCAACAGAGTCCATAAAATGAATGTCATGGACGGACAAAAATGCAGCTCTTGACAGATCAGGCTTATTTGCTTCTGGCTTTGAAGGAATGAGGTTGGCATATAAATACAGTTATGGAAACAGAGGTATCTTTGGCCTGAAGGCAGTCCCACTCATACCTCAATCACACCAATTATACGAGTGGGATTCTTGGTCATTCCCAGTTTAAAAGTAGTGCTTTATTCGGTCTGTTGTCGGTCTATGGTTGGTTTCTTTGGTGTAACTGACGTATCAGCCAATAAGCCAATGACCTGACGAGGAATGAGGAAGGGGGGGGGCAGTCTTCAGTGGTTGGAAAGTAGCTTCTGGTCATCCTGGGACGATTTACAATGGCTCAGGGAATGACTCACGATTACACGGACAGCCCTGAAGGCTGTGCTCCCATTCACTCACCACCATCCCAAACAATCACTTCAGAGTCCAGACACTCCATCACTTCAGACACTCCTCAGACTTTTTTCGTCTGACCAAGGTATGTGCTTGCCAGTTTCCGTGTAGAGGACAATCTTGACTTTAGTGTATGTTGGTGGTGACTGAAGAGAGAGCACACTTTCTTCCTTCACCACCAACATATACTAAAGTCAAGATTCTGATATCCTCTACAGGGAAGGCAAACACATACCTTGGTCAGTCGAGAAAAAAGTCTGGGGAGTGTCTGAAGTAATAGAGGTTCTGTACGGTCGTAGTTTTTTTGTTTGTTTTTGTTTTACCTCCATGGTACGATGTAGTTTCGTCAGCCAGACTGGCAAAGTTAGGCCCTACTCAAGGCTTGAGGGAATTTTGTTTTAGTGTTAGAAACAGGGTCTACGTCGACAGATTATGGATAGGATGGGGTACCATTCAAAAGCGAACATCATCAACTTTAAACGACTATTCTGATTTTCCATTTGAGAATCATTATTATTGCTGTTCACCCAGCTACTGAAAATATAGACGGATAGAGCGATCGTATTTTTGAAGTGTGAATGGGGTCTCGATCTTGCTGTCAAGACAACCAAAGAAGATGGGGTGCATACTTCCTTGTCTTTATGATTCACCCAAGTTCCTGAAGGAATAGAGTTTCCTGTTCCGTCTGATACACTCTCTATATTACTATGTGCTATATTCAGAGCTTGGCCTTAGGAGGGGCGATCCACCTCAGCTCATGGCGGGTCATCCATGGCAAGGGAACAGCCTTCTGAAAGCCATTGTTTAAGACTGTTTAGTATTTAGTATCGTATCTTATTATATTGACTAACGAGTGATTGCCTAAAACTATATGGCTACATGAACTTTTTATTTGTACGAAAATCCGTCAGGGGAGGCACCCCTCCCCTTCCTCCTTGCCCCTACTTCTGATACTGCACAGTAATGATATCATTGCATTATATACAGAACTGTATAGAGAATGGGTTGTAGAATACAGATAAACTCAATGCACTCATCTTTAGTCATCCATTATTATGAAAGTAATCATGTATGCAATGTCATGGTTATCCGTTACCTAATTTGGTAGTTCTACAACTTTGACGTCATTTGACGATCACTGTCCTAACTTAGTGTTACACTATTTTTTTTCTTCAGGTTTTTATATTCCTCGGTGATATTTTTCACTTTTTCCGGCAATTCTTACCACAGGCATTGTCCTGATCGCGTCTTTATCATGTTTATAGTTTACGTCTTAACTCCTGTTTTTCTTGATGTGAAATGTTAATTCCCCGATTTTGAACCGGAGAAATGTTAATATGGTTAAAAAGAGGGTTCGGGCAGCCGACGTTCAATTCATTGCCTTAATCATGTTAATAAACTCAAAGCAAAATTTCATTTTAAAACAGACCATTATGAAAATGGCGAGTTACCAGAGTTTTCTCCCACGGGTGCTCGATATGTTAGTTTGAGGGCCTGTTCATATATCGATTGGGTGGTTAAGTCACATCGAAATCCCAGAAATAATTTTAAATCAATCTCAAGCAAAGCAGCCCACGCATTTTCATGCTGACCGTAGAACTTAAAACATGTTTAAGGCCTGTGGTTTAAAAAGAAACGAGTTTGACTGCAAGACGCATTGCAGTAGAGCACAATGGGACCCGCTAGTTGCACAGACTCCCTTCAAACGTTCCACCCCCCCCCCTCCCCCAATTCACCAAGATTAATCATCACGATGACGCACCTTCTGCTGGCCAACTACCATGACTGCAACACGGTAGCATGAGGGGTTGTGGTCTCCGGACTAAGAATTACAAGGTACAGAATTCGAATAGCAATAACATGCCACACTTGTACAGATACGATGCCAACGGGGGGGGGGGGGGGGGGGGGAGGGCGGAGAGATTCTAATAAATTGTTGTTCACACCGCAAAATAGTGTGAAAAGGGTAGTTTTTAATGGTTGGGGCACCTGGGCACCGTTTCATGAAAGTTGTCAGTCACTGACAGTTACCATAGTAACAGTCAGTGAGCAGTGCTTTTCAGCCAATCAAAACCAAGGATTTTACTGAAATTGTCAGTGACTGACAACTTATCAGTGCTCACAACTTTCATGAAACGCTCCCCTGAAACGCGTAACGCATTTACGGTGTCAAACATAAAAAAGAGAAAGAAATAAAGTAATCAAGTTCGAGAGGTATACCCTTGTTGGGAAGTGAGGGGCGTTTTAAAATTCCCCCGTCCCTAGTTGGGTGCATGTGTAGTACTCATTGGCCTAAAGTGCAATTGCAGAATTATTTCTGGTCCGTTTGAGTAGTAAGCAATAACCTCAGGCTTCCTTTAAGGGAAGGGGCAATTGATTATCAGAGAATCATCCCCGCCCTTAAATTCTCCCAATGTACATGTGGCTCTATACTTGACGCGAGGTCACTGTACTTAGTCGGTAAAGGGGCTTAATATTATTTCCCCCTCCGGATTTAGACCTTAATTAATCCCATTTGGTTAACCGCTAGGGCTTCACTCCATGCAGTTACCGTTACGTTAAGTATAAGACCCCTATTTATTACCGTGATTACTCAATACATATACTGTAGCATGATTTTGCATTAAAGGTACATGTCTATGTGCAGCCAGGAGAGCTGATGGTGAGGCATTATGTTCTCTTGATCGCTCTTAATATTAAGCCCAGAGCGCTATGTCCAGTGCCGTCAATTAATAGAAGGGGGGAGGCAAAGGGGTGATAGCCCAAGATGGTCTTTTCTAGTTGTAATCTTAATAAGCCCAGAGTGCTTTATAATCTTACTTCGTGGTATACGTAGAGGAAGGTGGGGGGGGGGGGGGGGGGGAGCAACGGGTACCTCTCCAGGGGAGTTGGCACTGTCCTAATCTCGAACACATTGAATCAAACCCAGAATGCATCTTATCCAGTGATGTTTCTACTATAAGATGGGGGGGGGGGGGGAAAGAGAGGGCCCTCTCTCTCTTATGCTTACGTTTGCTCCGAACATGCCGAATGTATAATTTTATCCATTTTTTATACTTGGTGTCCCCCAAAAGAGTTCAACTTTCTGGAGTAAGTTAAAACAGATAAAAGAGGCTAAAATTATAACGTCTCAGAATGTTTGTTTCTTCAGAGAGAGAGAGAGAGAGAGAGAAGGGGGGGGGGGTGGGTGTGAGAGAGAACCTGCTTCCTCTGGATGGATACCTCACTGTTTACTCTGTTAGACTCATCTTCACATGGCAACAGATACGAAAAGATGGACTTACCAATCTAACAAGCGTTCTGAACATCACACAACTGCAGGTAGCAGCGGACCACAATCATAAAGTCAGTCCACCGCTAACCGAACTTGAACTGGTGGGTCGGAAGAAATGTCCGATATGCTGAGGTTGAAAAGGGAGGTGATAATATATTCTCCGTCGGTTCTCTGGAAAGGTAATACCAGTGGTATAGAATTCTGTTCACTCCACGCCGTAACTTTCCCAAACTTAATCTTTCGTCATTTATGTTCCATCGTGAACTTGCTTTTACTCGATGTCTTTGTCTGGTTAACCTGGAAATGTGTCAGTGCCTTTGAATGTGAGTTATGTTTTCTATCACGCCCTACTTAAAGGCGGCAGACAGTTAGGATTGCTCAGCTCGGATCCAGGAGGAGAATGATATCGAACGGTCATTATGTGCGCGGACGATAGGGGGAGCTATTCCTAATTCGATATTCGACGCATAAATCGGATTTTTTTTTCTCTCGGCGGGGAGAGGGGAAGTGGAGGAGGGGAGAGGAAGAACTTGTTCTGTCAGATTTACAAGCAATTTCATCTTAGGGATGGGAGTGGCGATTTAGGTCAGATGGGGATATGGGAGGATGCGAGATGCTCTAAGGAAGGCCTAGGAGGGAGAGGTAAATAACAGCTGCTTTTATTTACTTCCACCCAGTGAACATACAACATGTGCAAGATTATTTTGAGTTTTCTGTATTTCTATCTTTTTTTTTATATCATGTTATAATGAAAATTAGGTTGTAAAATTGAACGTATGTAATTGCATTTCTGTTATCAGAACTAGTTTGTTCAGTTGGATGTATATGGTACTTATCTTGTTGAAATTAGTTTGTAGAATGAATAATTTATTTTTTGTTTTTGTTACTATTATTCTATTATGTCCTATGATTTTGGTCACAGCTGAACGAAAAAGTAAAAATTTATTTTCTCTAAACAAACACAAGCTAGATACTATAGATTTCATTTTTTTTTAAATTTTTATTTTCATTTTCAGTCTCTGTTATTGTTGTTGTTTTATATAGTTGTTGTATGTTACATTGCTGATGCTGTTGTTATTTCTTCTTCTTCTTCTTCTTCTCCTCCGCCTTCTTCTTCTTCTTCTTCTTCTTCTACTTCTTCTTCTTTTCCCTCTTTTCTTATTTTATATTGATATTATTATCATCATTTTTTTCATAATCACCATCATATTATCATTGTTTCTGTTTTCCTTATTTTTGTCATAACTTTTATTCTAGTTTTTTTAGTCACACTCAAAGAGGAAGATGCATACTTTCTTGCAATTCAGTTTAACTTTACCCGGGAATGTTTCTCTTGATAATACTTCAGTAAATATTGTTGATTCAACGAAATTTCTTGGTCTATATATAAACAACAAACTTTCATGAAAACAACACATCATGTATAATTATGCAAACTACTACCCAGAAATGTTGACGTCATCAACAAACTAAAAACTAGCTTTTTCCTTCAACGTACTATTAATGTACGATATACTCTTATTCTCCCCTATTTGAATTACGGGATATAGCTTGGGACTGTTCCTCTAGAAATAATTGGATAGATATCTACTTAAACAAACTGTAAAAAAAAAAAGGTTGAAAGAGAATCTATTATCACAAAGACAGAGTAGCTCACATGACTCAGATCAGTGGATTCATTCGTTTTCAAAATAGGCCATGGGCTAGTGGGGGTCATAGTGCACTCCCGGTGTGACTTACGGAAATGGTTATTTTCATGTAGCCCTAGGTCTAACAATTCAGAAAATTGATGTTGCCAGCAAAAAAACTGGGATGGAAGATACCCCCCATGGACTTTTAGACCACGCCTACTTTTACAGCTGACTGTAGAAAATTAGGGGTATTGATAGTTTGTAACTGCTCTAACTTTGCAATTCTTCACATATATATGTTGTATGACCCTTTAAAATGTCGGTCTAATTGAGTTCTACAAGTTTGTGCTGCGTTTTATGCAAATTTTTATGGTGAAAAGGTCACCAGAGGCAAAAGGTCACAAATTTTACCTTTATATCTTTAAAATAGAGCAAATGCAGGGATTTTTTATTACAAAGACCCTATAACAATTTTTGTCATTGAAATTTGATTAAAATTGAAAGTTACATATGTCCAATCATGTTTTTATACAATACCAGAAAGTTAATGTTGCCAATGAAAAAAATTGGGATGGAAGATACCCCCATGACCACACCCACTTTTACAGCTGGTTGTAGAAATTCAGGGGTATAGATAGTTTGTAACTGCTGTACGTTTGCAATTCTTCAGAAATATATATCATATGACCCCTTAAAATGTTGGCATAATTGAGCTCAACAAGTTTGTGCTGCATTTTATGCAAATATCTTTATGGTAAAAAGGTCACCAGAGGTCAAAAGGTCACAAATTTTGACCTTTATATCTCGAATATAGAGCAAATGCACAGATTTTTTTAATCACAAAGACCCTATAGCAATTTGTTTTCATTGAAATTTGATTAAAATTGAAAGTTGCATATGTCCAATCATGTGCTTATTTAATACCAGAAAGTTAATGCTGCCAGTGAAAAAACTGGGATGAAAGATACCCCCATGACCACGCCCACTTTTACAGCTGGTTGTAGAAATTAAGGGGTATAGATAGTTTCTAACTGCTCTAACTGTGCAACTCTTCAGAAATATGTATCATATGACCCCTTAAAATGTTGGCATAATTGAGCTCAACAAGTTTGTGCTGCATTTTATGCAAATATCTTTATGGTTAAAAGGTCAACAGAGGTCAAAGGTCACAAATTTTGACCTTTATATCTCCAATATAGAGCAAATGCAGGGATTTTTTTAATCACAAAGACCCTATAACAATTTTTTTTTCATTGAAACTTGATTAAAATTGAAAGTTACATATGTCCAATCATGTGCTTATTTAATACCAGAAAGTTAATGTTGCCAGTGAAAAAATTGGGGTGGAAGATACCCCCATGACCACACCCACTTTTACAGCTGGTTGTAGAAATTTAGGGGTATAGATAGTTTGTAACTGCTCTAGCTTTGTAATTCTTCAGAAATATATATCATATGACCCCTTAAAATGTTGGCTTAATTGAGCTCAACAAGTTTGTGCTGCGCTATATGCATTTTTCTATGGTGAAGAGGTCACCAGAGGTCAAGAGGTCACAAATTTTGACCTTAACATCTAATATAGAGCAAATGCAGGGACTTTTTTTTATCACAAAGACTCTATAAGAGACTTTTTCATTGAAAATTAATTAAACTAAACGTTACATCTCTCCATTCATGTTTTTATTCAATACCAGAAAGTTAATGTTACCAGTAAAAAAAAAAAAAAAAAACTTGGATGGAAGATACCACATGACCATATCAGCAAGCAAATGCTTGGTATGTAGAATGAAGGGATAGTGATTCGAAGAACTGTCATCAGATCAAGGAATATTTTATAGCAAATGTTACTCTCAAATCTTTCATGGCCTGAGATCACAACTAATATTTGGACAATGCAGTTTGTTATACATCATCATTACGAAATGAACGTGATTTCAATGAATAAGACAAATGCCAGCTTGTACATGTATATTACCTTTCCTTTATCAATGAAATCCCTTCATTCTACATACCAAATGTTAAATTCCAACTTTTTTCAAGCATCTGCTGATATTAAACAAAAACATAATTACAGCTATGAAACTGCATATTTAATTCATTTCCAGTATAAAAACTGTGTTATAGGATCATGGTGGTAAAAAAACTGTATTTGCTATATATCATAGGTAAATTTAGGTCAAAGTTTGCCACCTTTTGACCTCTGGTGACCATTCCACAGCATAAGTTTGCATGAAATGTATCACAAATTTGTAGGACTAGTAAATCAACTTTTTAAAGTGGTCACAGAAAAGATATTAGTGAAGAATTTCAAAGTTAGAGCAGTTATAAACTAATTTTCCTACACCATCTATAAAAGTGGGCTCGGTTATCAAACCTCAGTTCCTTTTCATTTATTTTTCCATCATTTCTATTCAGTCCATGACTCTTTTTTTACTCACCATTTCCTTTTTATTCAGAACATTCTTCTTCCACCCTTGGTTCTCCTTTTCGGTTCTTCCATTATTTGTTTCTGAATTGATTTAATTTCTCTGTAATTTGAGTTATTTTTGTTTGTAATACCAACGTGATGTGAGGTGTGCATTATTGCAGGAAAATAAATAAGAGCACCGATGCAGTTCAGCTTGTCGATATCTTCATTTTGAGTTTCTCATTTTAGTTATAATATACATATTTTTAGTTCTTCTTATGTTGATTTGGTACTGCTCATAGCTTTGTGACTTTGACTGATTTTAACTGCTTTATGACTGATTGTAGGGTGTTTCAGCAAGGAATTGTGAAGTGTTACACTCCTTTTTGACACATGTATGTCAAAACTTACAAATAATCCATAGAACATGTAGAAGATAAGTACCAGATTGTTGATTCTACTTCTTCTTCTTCATACATTTGTTTGTTGATATTAAGTAAAAACATGATTGCAGTATGTAACTTTTAATTTCAATTAATTTTCAATGAAAAACAAATCTGTTAAGGGGTTTTGGTGATTTAAAAAATGCATTTGCTCTCTATCATAGGTAGAGGTCAAATTTTGTAACCTTTTGACCTCTGGTGACCTTTTTCACCATTAAAAAAATTGCATAAAAATGAGCACAAACGTGTAGAGCTCAATTATGCCAACATTTTAAGGGGTCATATGATATATATTCCTGAAGAATTGCAAAGTTAGAGCAGTTACAAACTATCAATACCCCTAACTTTCTACAACCAGCTGTAAAACTGGGTGTGGTCATGGGGGTATCTTCCATCCCAGTTTTTTCACTGGCAACATTAACTTTCTGGTATTGAATAAAAACAAGATTGGACATGTGTAACTTTCAATTTTAATCATATTTCAATGAAAAAAGTCTGTTATAGATTCTTTGTGATAAAAAAAAAAATCCTTGCATTTGCTCTATATTAAAGATATAAAGGTCAAAATTTGTGACCTTTTGACCTCTGGTGACCTTTTCACCATAAAAATTTGCATAAAACACAGCACAAACTTGTAGAACTCAATTAGACCGACATTTTTTTAGGGGTCATACAACATATATTTGTGGAGAATTGCAAAGTTAGAGCAGTTACAAACTATCAATAACCCTAATTTTCTACAATCAGCTGTAAAAGTGGGCATGGTCATGGGGCATCTGCCATCCCAGTTTTTTCACTGGCAACATTAACTTTTTGGTATTGTATAAAAACATGATTGACATATGTAACTTTCAATTTTAATCAAATTTCAATCAAAAAAATTTGTTATAGGGTCTTTGTAATAAAAAAATCCCTGCATTTGCT
Organism: Echinometra lucunter; assembly: GCA_029962745.1. Lineage (NCBI taxonomy): Eukaryota > Metazoa > Echinodermata > Echinoidea > Camarodonta > Echinometridae > Echinometra > Echinometra lucunter. The sequence goes on along the minus strand of JAPZVO010001131.1, from coordinate 12,577 downwards.
CTATTTAAAAGATATAAAGGTAAAAATTTGTGACCTTTTGACCTCTGGTGACCTTTTCACCATAAAAATTTGCATAAAACGCAGCACAAACTTGTAGAACTCAATTAGACCGACATTTTAAGGGGTCATGCAACATATATATGTGAAGAATGGCAAAGTTAGAGCAGTTACAAACTATCAATACCCCTAATTTTCTACAGTCAGCTGTAAAAGTGGGCGTGGTCAAAAAGTTCATGGGGGGTATCTTCCATCCCAGTTTTTTTGCTGGCAACATCAATTTTCTGAATTGTTAGACCTAGGGCTACATGAAAATAACCATTTCCGTAAGTCACACCGGGGGTGCACTATGACCCCCACTAGCCCATGGCCTAAAATAAACGATTTTAAATATACATTCTTCATCTGGGTTGCGTCGTGTTTCCATTAGTAGTAAATCAAGGCGAGTTGCCAACTTACTTACAATTTTCAAAAAATGAGTTTTCACAGCTACCCCATGAGTTTATCGTCATCTTTCCACCTTCCAATGCCAAGACTCTTGTACAAACAAAACAAAACAACAATAACAGCAAAAAAAAACCTTTTAATTATACAGGCCTATACGTTTAGAATTCTCTTGATGAGTCATTCAGTCACCAAGCTTATATTTATTCGTAGACTTAAGGTATTGTGGAAATGAATGAATGATTGGATGGATGAATGAATGAATGAATGAATGAATGAATGAATGAGTGAAAACAGTGTGTAATGCCATGTAGGGTTCGTGATGGCGTGAACACGCGCGTGAGTAAGGATAGCTCAAACAAGAGGTCTGCTCTATCATGGTGGCCGTCGAGTATGCTCGACGACAAGATTCATGTACGCCCGGAATTTTGCTGCCAAATCGTGAAATTCGTGACCACTGGACGCAAAGCTGACGACTCTGGACGCGAACTTTGGGACTTGGCCTCAAAACCTACGACTTTGGACGCGAATTTCGTGACTTGGCCGCGAAATTCACGGCAAAATAACCTCTCGTCGAGTGTACTTTAGGGCCACCACACCTTTTTACTGGAGCATGGAGTTGGGCCAACGGTAACGCCCGCGGTCAGCTCTTTGCCCTCGCTACGAACTGACTCTTGGAGTTGACAGAAGGCCCATGATACCGACGACCTATACGAGACCGACATTTCAATCTCATGGGCATGCTGATAGCTCATTAAAGGATTCACACTAAGGACAGACGATCATCGGTCTCACGGCTGTCGCTCTCGTGGGCCGGCGATCTGCTTTGCTGTGTGTCTGCTAAGCATGCTAAGATGTCCCATAAAATGAGAGAAACTCGTTCTCCTTCGTACCTCATAACAAAACAGAAAAGTTAATTGCATTTAGTTACAATTCAGCAACAAAATAATGGATAAGTTGTTCTAGTATAGATGAAACGTTGTTAAACATGTATCTCCATGCCATTTTCTGCTATAAAAATTACTAAAAATTCTTACTAGCCACTACAGGAAATGATTGGCTCGTAAGAGTAGCAAAAATAATTCATTTTTAATTCCGAAAATATACTGAAGGTTTAATGAAATAATGTCATGCCAATGATGCCGTGATCTTTTTTTTTTCGGGGGGGGGGGGGGAGAGAGAGACTGGCGATGGGGGAACAATATATTAAAGGGTTTGATTTCTCTAATAGTTTAAAGCCTATAGCCCATTAAAATGGCGTTAAATTATTTTTTTTTAAGCAACTTATCGGTCAACCTTGTAAATATAAAAGGAACATTATAGTGTCCATGGTAATTTGAAGGTATGTTGACCTAATTACCATTAAAAATCACGGTACTTTGATGGTGATTTGCATGATTTCATGGTAATATGTAATATGATCTGGGGCCCGTTGCATAAAAACTTTTGAACAGTGAACAATAAACAGCCAATTTGTAGTTAAGCATGTTGAGGGATATCTTATTGCATAGTACGCACAGGGGGGGGGGGGGGATGGAGAGGGCATATAAGCCTATGAAAATAGGATTTTTTTTCGTGTGGGTGGTGGGGTAGCGGTTGATTGTTTGTGTGCATGGCCGTACCCACACAGGGGGCAGTGGGCATTGGCTCCCCTATAAAGTTTAAACCCCCCTTTTTTCTTCTTTTTTTTTCTTCTCTTTACCTTTTTATTGAGAATTTCCCCAAATTCCACATAGAATGTGCACCAGATCGTTCAAATTTCAAATCTGAAGAGCTCCTGCTCGGTCGCTTTGCTCTCTTGCTTGCATGTTTCCTCAAATATTGAATATATTCTTCCCCCCCCCCCCCGGAAAAAAAAAATAATGTGTACGGTTTTGTCTTAATGGCTTCCACATGAGACTGTGAGATCATGTTGTTTGTCACTTGGTCTTTGAATTAATGCATTGTTTGTGTGTTGTCTTTTTTATGAATATAAGTTAGAAATGTCGTTGTGTTGTTTGGATGCACTACTGACTGTGTACAATCACGCGCACCCCCAACACACACGGAAAAAAATCCTATTTTCATAGGCTTCTATGTAGTATGTTTACACTTTTCAAAGTTTCTATATTGCCGTGAATTTCCATCTCCTACAATGATATCATTTTCTTCATAATTTTATGTCCATGTGTACTTCATACTTTTTTCATTTCAAACAATTTTTATATGATGATATAATGTGCTCTTTTCATCAGAACAACCAACGCTCATCTCCCTCTCCCCCTCACAACCCTCTCCTTCAAATATCTATCTTATCTTCTCCACTACATTGAGTGCACAAAGTGTGAAACTGATCACCTGAAAATGAAATTGAACGTTCCAAACGGCTTATTCTAAACACTCAGGTCGCGTCGCGGCGCGGCGCGCTGGAAAACACTCGGGTCGCGGCTCGCTGAGCCATTTTTTTTTTTAATGGTGTCTTCAAAGCGGCCTACACGGTGGGAAAATTTTATTGAAAATTCTCGATGTTCTTACAACCCTTTCTCATTGTTGTCTTCAAGGCGGGTTCGAGGGGAAATCTACTACAAAAAAGACAAGTTGAAAGTTGCTCTTCATTAACTGATGGAAAAATAAGAAGTGTTTTCCAGCGCACCGCGCCGCGACGCGACCCGAGTGTTTAGTATAAGCCCTCCAAACAGGCTTATCATGAATCCTGTGGGAATTTGAATGCACAAGTAGGAAATACAATGCTCGCATTTGGAAAGTGAACGCACATGCGTGATTTTGATTTTATGGAAAGGAAATAAGAGCGTCTATAAATGAAATTGATTGATCGATTGTGAATTTGAAAGCCCGAATACTTTCGCGAGCGTGCGTTCTGTGAAATTGAATGCATGTTCATGAATTGAAATGGAAAAAGTATGAAATTGACCGGGAAAACCTATATTTGGATATGATATAAAGCGCATTTCTTAATCACCGATGATTTAGTTTCATGCAATACATTTCCAAAATTCAAAGAAAGATCATTTAACAATGATTTGTTAGGACATTTCATGAATTCCTGTCGAAAACAGATTATAAAACATGAACTACGGAGTAATAAACCTGAACTAAAATACAGTCATTGAAGTACAAGTATATGGACGATATATACTATATACATTAAACATGAATATAGGGCCTACACTAAGTCTTCATGTTACGAATGCCTTTATTGCAGTCAAACCAGTATTCCTGTATTGCTGTCATAACAATGGCAAACAAGTACTGTTTGACTTGCTATTAATTACGTTTGGCAACTGAAAGTTACAACTGGTTTCAACTGGTACCAACTGCTACTGCTAGTTGGATCTGTACCTCTTCTAGCTTAGTTTTAACTGGTAAAATAGGAAATTTGAACTGGTATTTCCACCTGATAAGGACTAACTGGTTACCAATTGATTCCAGGGAAGGTGAATATGACATTATTACCATCTTACAACTACTCATTAACTCCTAATTTGCATACATTTGCATAAAATTAACCTTTTTGAAACTCAAAATGGCTCCTGAATTGCATTTTAAAACTCTAACTCAATTGATATGCATGGAAAGTTAATTTCAGTATCCTTACCCAAGGTTAGAGGATGAAAGAGATTTATCATGGGATTGAGAGCAATTTGTAACTATCCACTGATTCTCAATTTACATAAATTTGCATACAATTAACCCCTTTGCACTTCTAAATGGCGGCCATATCAGAGTAAACACGCAGAACCTATTTTAGCCTATATCTCTAGATACGAGACACATAGAAAGCTAATTCTAGTGTCTTTACCTATGTTCTGCGGGTCAAGGAACACGATTATGGCATTATTACCAGCTGACAACTACTCTTTAACTCCTAATCTGCATAAATTTGCATAAAATTAGGGTTTTTAAAATTCAAAATAGCTGCCAGGTTGCATTTTAAAACTCTTCCTCAATTGATACTCATGGAAAGTTAATGTCAGTGTTCTTGTATATGTGCGTAGGGGATGAAGAAAATTTATTAGCATTACTAAGCAAGTTACAACTATCCACTGACTCTTAATTTGCATAAATTTGCATAAAAAATTAACCCCCTTTCACTTCTAAATGGCCGCCATTGCAGACCATAGTATACACGCATAACCTATTTTAGCCTATATTTCTAGATCTGAGACATACAGAGAGCTAAATTTAGTGTCTTTACCCATGTTTTGGGGCCAAGGATCATGATTGTGGCATACTTACAGGCTTGCAGCTGCTCCTTAGCTCTTTATTTGCATAAATTTGCATAGAATTAGCCTTTTTCATACTAAATTAGCTGTCATTTTGCATGTTCTAAACCTTCATCTCATATGATACTCATGTAATGTTAATTTCATTGTCATTTTCCATGGTTAGGGGATGAGCGGAAATTGTTATAGTATTATTACTAGCAAGTTATAACTATCCACTGACTCTTAATTTGCATAAATATGCATATAATTAACCCTGTTTTCACTTTTAAATGGCCACCATATTAGACCACATTAGTCACGCAGAACTTATTTTAACCAATATCTATAGATCTGAGACACTTAGGAAGCTAATTATTGTGTCTTTACCTATGTTTTCGAGGTCAAGGAACATAGTTATGGCATTATTACCAGCTTACAACTACTCCTTTACTACTAATTTGCATACATTTGCATAAAATCAGCCTTTTAAAATTCAAAAATGGCTGCCAAGTTGAATTTTGAAACTCTACCTCAATTGATACTCATGGAAAGTTAATTTCAGTGTCAAAGGTTAGGGGATGAAAGAAATTTATCACAGCATTACTAGCAACTATCTGCTGACTCTTAATTTGCATAAATTTGCATAAGATTTGCCTTTTTCTCATTCAAAATGGCTGCCAAGTTGCATTTTAAAACTCTACCTCAATTGATACTCATAGAATATTAATTTCACTGGGCTTATCCAAGGGTAGGGGATGAAAGAGGTTTATCATAGCATTACTAGCAACTATCCACTGACTCTTAATTTGCATAAATTTGCATAAAATCAGTGGCATATCCAGGGGTGCAAGTTGGGCAAGTGCCCCGGGTGGCACTTTGAGGGGGCGCAAAAAACACGAGAGAAAGAAAACATGGGGGAAAATGAGGGGAAAACATAATCCTTAAGGATTATGCGCCACCATGTTGACTACAGTAGACAAGCAAAACCCATTTAGCATACATCTATAGATTTCAGTGTCTCTACGTATGTTTAGGGACCCAAGGAACATGCTTATATCATTATTAACAGCTTACAACTAATCCTTAACTCCTAATTTGCATACATTTGTATAAAATTCACCCTTAAGCCAATTCAAAATGGCCGCCATGTTGTGTTCCCTTGCATTAACACAGCAGGGGTGTTGATTTGTGTTCGTGGTTGGGGATGATGGAATATTCTCTGACTACCAGTTATGGAATATTCTTGGCGAGGAAGCAAAGCGACCAAGCTGGGAAAGGGTCTGGCAAATGGTTGTCATCAAATTCACATATGAGGACTTTGGCAACCTGACTGCCAATTATGACTTTTCGGCACTTTGTTACTGTCTAAACCATACTCTTTAAACGAACTAGCGAAACGAGCTACCCCCCCCCCCCAAAAAAAAAAAAAAAAATAAAGAAAAACAACAAAAAAGCAATAAAAAACAAACAAACAAACAAAACAAACAACAAAAACTAAAAACAAAAAAACAAAAAAAAAACACTATTTTGATGAAAAACTAGCATTTTGTCTTCAATGGTATAATCGGTCGCTTCCCTTTCAAATATAACTCTATTCTAACCCCTCAATGGTCCAATTATTATTTCCTGTTCAATATAACCCCGATTAGAAATATGACGAGCGAGCCAAGCAAGCGACGAAATAAATTTTGTCTTCAAAATGCACCATAGGCCTGTCGATAAGTATGTAAATTATCTATTCAGTCAACTCGCGTACATGTCCAAATTGCCCTCCATACTTTCGTGTGTCTAAATGTTATTCAAGAGAGCGCAGCAAGCAAAGAAAAATTTATACTCTTCCATGGGCCTCAAAGAAATCTGAATACATGTAATATATGATCACCTAACTGCCAAATATGTGGCTATTTGGGTAATTGTTTGGCACCCGGTTTTCATGTTTTATAAGCGATAGAAACAATCTGCTACCAAAATAAACTAGATGACTGTATGACGCACTCCTCCCACAGAATTCGAGAATACTTGCACACCTCTGCAAAACTACTGTAATATCCGGACATCTTGCTGAGGGAACAGGAGTGCCTGGTGTTTGACCATATTTATACTTTAAGAGCGAGCAGAACGAGGAAAAATTGGTTTTACAAATAACAAGAACTGGTTATAGTCTATTGTTACTTCATTCTCATTATCTTGGCAATGTATTTTTACTTTCCTTTGTCATATTTGGTATGACATTAATAGGCAATTAAGTATAAGCGATAATCTCTTGAAATTTTTTTTTTCTGTTTTAGGTCATGCCCTTCGACTCCTTGCACTAAGAAAAAAAACGGGTTCAATTTTGCACCCTTCAAATGGAACAGTGGGGGCTCCTTTATGAGTACAACTTTGCACCCTAAAGCACTTTGCACCTTTAAGGGTACAACCATGCACACTTAAGGATGCAAAATGTACCTTTAAGGTGCAGTGGCTAGAGTTGTACCCTTCAGGAAAGGTGCAAATTTGTACCCTTTTGAATGCAAAAATTTCTGCATTCTTAAAGGCGCGAAGTTGCATCTTTAAGGGTGCACACGGGCACTTCCTGGAGCAAGCAAGTACAAAATGATGCATCTTTGCACCTTTTTCATGAAAGGTGCTGCAAGTGTTGCATTTAGGGTGCAACACTCAACTTTTCTTTCTAAGTGTGTGCAATTATTTGACAAACATTTTATGAGTAGAAGGATAGTATAACCAGGGAGATCTCCCCTTCCAACTCCCTAGTCACCCTGCTAGTATAACATTAGAAAGACAAGATGTGTACCGATTTCCTTTCATTAGGATCATAACCGGCATTTGTTGAGATACGTGAAATGAAAGCGAGCAAAACGAGTGAGCGCTCCCAGGGTTTTCTGTTTTCTTCATTTAGTTTACGTTTAACTGTTTACCCATTTTCTTTCTTTATTTCACCTTTTGAGGGGATTAAAAAGGGCAATGTCATATTTAATCGTGAATCATTAGGGATGATAATACAGGTCATTCCCCTGCCCAAAATAATGGTACTTATACAGTAAATCCACGCCCACCCAATATTACGGCTGTCAACAATATTGCTTTCTACGTGTCTCGGATGTAGAGATATAGGCTAAAGTATGTTCTGCGTGTTTAATGTGGTCTGAAATGGACGCCATTTAGATGTGGAAGGGGGTTAATTGTATGCAAATTTATGCAAATTAAGAGTCAGTGGATAGGTATAACTTGCAAGTAATGCTAATAAATCTTCTTCATCCCCAAACAATGGATATAAGGACATTGAAATTAACTTTCTATGAGTATCAGATGAGATTTTGATTTTAAAATGCAACTTGGGAGCCATTTTGAATTTTTAAAAAGGCTAATCTTATGCAAATTTATGCAAATTAGGAGTTAAGGAGTAGTTGTAAGCTGGTAATAATGCCATAATCATGTTTCTTGACCCTGAAAACATAGGTAAAGACACTAAAATTAGCTCTCTACGTGTCTCATATCTCGAGATATAGGCTAAAATAGGTTCTCTGTGTCTCACCATGTCTACTGAAGTCTGAAATGGCGGCCATTTTGAATTTATGCAAATTAGGCATTGATCCACCACTTCAATTTTTGTTAATTTTTAGTATGTTGTTTTTAGGTATTTTTCAGACTATTTGCAAGTGGAATCGTTTCTGTTGCAATTAGTTCTAGGTTGACCCCTTTTTTTTTCGTATTTTGACTGTACTAGAATGGATTTTGGGGATTTAGGAGGGCTGAACATCATTTTTTCTCAAAAAAACTGTGTTCACCCAACTGTGATAAACATGAAAAGTGTCAGGGATAGGCATGACTGGATAAAACAATGGAAGAATTCAAATTCGCCACAGGTTTGTTTCACAGAGCCCCAAAATGACTCTTGTGACTTTTGAAAAGTGACATTTTTACTTTTAATGTTTGCTCGCTCATGCATGAGTTGACGAACCAATCTCATTTTCACACAAAAGTAAGTCAATAAGTGAAGAAACACTCCTGCCAAATTATTTTGCTCAAAACTTTTTCGTTAAAAAGTTATGACATTTTGAATTAGGGGGAAGTTACTTTTTTGTTGTGTTTAGAAGGATTTTCTCTTGCAACATTATAGAAGCTAGCTGTGCTCAGAGGACCCGTGAAAATTCCACGGATGCTTGCCGGGGGGGGGGGGGGGAGGTGGACCGACTCGTTTGGATACATTAATTGGAAGGATGTAAGTGTACTACACAAATGATTGGTAGTTGAAGGCCGCTTATTCTTTCATGCCCCCCCCCCCCCCCCCGCCTTACCTAAAACTTTCTTTTAATGGTTAACATTTTAATTCTTTGCCGGTATATTGCATATCCTTTTATAGTATACATGCATCTCCTTTATATATTTCTTTTCTTTCCTTCTGCAATCATGTCTCTCTCTCTCTTCTCATCTTTGTTGCCTTTTCCTTTTCGTCTTTCTTTATCTTTTCTTCTATCCTTCGTATATATTTCTTAATTTTTCAATCCGATTCTATCCTTACTTTGTTTAAGTACCGTCTTTCTATCATTTTCCTTTCCGTCTGTCATTGTTATTCTTTCATTTGATACCTTTGATACCTTCTATTTGATACCTTTCTTTCCCTAAGTTTTCGGCCTTTCCCCCTTTCATTATTTTCTTCTATACCATTTCCTATGTAGCTCTTTATTTCTCTTCCATTTTTTCTCTTCTATCTTCTTTTTTATCATTAATTATGATATTTTTTGTTCTTTCCGTTTTCCTGTCACCTTTAGTGCACGCGCCTTAGACAGAGGCGTCGATCCATTTTTCGGATGGGGCGGGGGGGGGGGGCAAGACGACCAAGCGGAGATGAACCCACGGCTACTATTTGTACACACACACGCACACACACCCTCACATATATACATACATATACAACATAGGCCTATATCAACGTGAAGCATTTTCAAATTGGGGAAATTAGGCAACTTGCTATGTGAACCATCCTGCTTTTTTTTTCAATTTTGCGAGCAAGCGAAGCGAGCGAACAAAAAATAACAAATTTCTTGTTATGAGAGAAGGGTTTAGTTATCATATAGGCATAAATGATACCTAATTTATATGTATATGGTTACCTCGCTGCCAAATATGAACTCTACTTTGTCACATCGTTGGTCCATCGTTGCTGCCCCCAAACCACTCTGTTTTTTTTTTAATTACGAGCGAGCGAAGTGAGCGAGGAAGCACGCACTGTTTTTCATGGTAGATGTAGTAAACCTTTCGGCAAATTACGCTGTGAGCCAATGAAACATCTACATTATCTATTTGGTGTCATCTCACCGAATTCGTTTGCTTTTCAAAAGCATTAATATGAAACCCCTTTTCCATATGATAGAAGTGTTATTTCGTCATCATAATAATGAGATAAAATGTGATATGCGCTATACAAGAACGGAATATTGTTATCATCATTACCATCAGAATACACTACAAACCTGTCACGCCTGTATGATATCTAAATAATACATCCGACCACCTGTGTGCCGAATATGACACTGTTTTAGCTACCTCGCTTGCAGTCCGAATCCATTCTTTTTCTACCATAGCGAGAAAGTCAACGAGCGATCCCGGCAAAATTATATGGATTCGTCCCAAAATCTTTGCCAACAACCTTGCTGCCCAAATATAATGATATTTTGGAATCTCGCTGCTATAATAAGCTACTTGCTGCCCGAAATTATCTTGTATCTAGCTTTTACCAGCGAGCGAGTTAACGAAAAATGTGTTTTTGTTTTGCGTTTTTGTTTTCTTTTTATCTAAGCCGTTGTCTCCTGAAAGTTTATCTATTTTTAGGTCAACTGGCCGCTCGATTTCTAGGGGTGATATCTTGTTTGGTTATATTACTTCCTATGAGTAGAAGAATAGTATAACATTAGATAGAAACACAAGATGCAAACCGATTTCCTTTCATAAGAATAGTAATTATCATCGGCATCGGTTAAGATACTTAAATGCGAGCGAGCTTCCCAGTTTCCCATTTTCCTTCTTTTTTCTTGTTTTACGCTTTCATTAGGTCATCTTTGACAGATCACCTTTTAATTTCGTCAGAATTTTCTTTCATTATTAGGTGGTCTGTCATCTTTGACAGATCACCTTTTAATTTCGTCAGAATTTTCTTTCATTATTATTAGGTGGTCTGTCATTTATGACAGATCACCTTTTAATTTCGTCAGAATTTTCTTTCATTATTATTCTCTTTATTGGTACCCACTTTTTTGTGCAGTCGAAATCTCAGAACTGGCCCTGTCATTTTTTGTCAAATTTTCATGAATTATCAGTCCTTACGAGATCTCGGTTTTTTACTCATTTTCAAGTTCATCAGATCATCGTGACGTCATCCAGGCGCCATTTTGTAAATATCATTTCATGATCATATCTTCTTAACGGAATGTCATTTCTCATTCATACTTAGCATGATGAATATTCATATCAATCTGAATAATTTCATTCACTTAGACGCGCACGTACGCGTACGTCCGCGCGTTAGCGCGCGCGCAAAAATTAAAAATGCTCAGAATCGACTCATATTCATTTTGCACACATTTCAGGCCATTTTAAGCATTTCAAAAATTTGCGCGCGTCCGCGTCCGCGCGCGCCATATTTGCGCGCGCACACCAAAGAAAACGTAAAAACACCGTTTTTTCACTTGATTTGCGATCCTAATACTTTTCTTAACAATTCACAACAATTGAAAGTCAATTTCAACTCCTCATAAGGCCGCACGCGCGCGTCAAAGTTCAAAATCCGTGCGCGCGTCTATGGGGCAAATAACGTAAAAACATGCAAAAACATGCCCTTTTGAAATCTGCCATAGCTCGTTCAATAGCATGGGGACCCTCCAATTTTTTTGCATTTTCTGAAAGCCTATCAAATGGAGATTTGAATTCAAGAAAAAAATTTGAGGGTCGAGCAGTCGGAACATCGTCATATTCTCAGGTGAAATCAAAATTTCATTTTTTCAATTATGACATCATATTTTTTACCTTTAACCGAGACTATGTCGTTTATTATTCATCAATTTTCGCTGAGATTTCGATATGTTGTAGCTGAGACAATTCTCTACAAATATGGTATTCATTGTTACTCATTTTGATGACGACATCATGGTCTAAATTCACAATTAAAGGTACCATGTCAATTTTTCTCATTTTACGTGTATTCTCTATGGGACATGATCTTTATGTAATTCTTGATTCTACATTCTCGTCTTCTTTGATCAACATCTTCCTTATTTCTGCTTGATTTTCACCCATCTTTAAGTATGTTGCAGCTGAGAAAATTCTCTATCTTATGCATTCATATGTTTTTTAATCAAATGTCGAAAACATTGAAATTTTGACTGGAAAACCTGATATTAGAATTCCGTTTTGAATCAACGTGTTATCTCTTTGAGCTGTTTTCAGGTATACCTTCAAAGCACTTGCCTCACATGCTCAAGGTCCCTGGTTCGAGTCCCGGAGGGAAAGGGGCAATTTTTTTTCCCGTTTGCTTTATTTTTACATGTTATATTACTATCCTCTTTAACTATATGATTACATATACAGTCACAGTCGTTGAAATAAACTGCTGATTTTGGCCCGTTATGACAATAGCAATGCAGCGCACAGTAGTTTATGTATAACCCTATAGAAAATCTGATTCGTTTAGGTGAATTCAAGCTTTGGATCATCTTTTAAGTATTCTGCGATATCAAACCATCCAATTTCTATGACGTTAGTCTCCTATCGAGGCGTAAAAATTTTTATCAAAAGTCTTACCAACGAATTTATCACAATCCATGTCGAAACCTAAAAGATGCCAACAGACCACCTAATTCGTCACGAGTCTATGACGAATTCTATTCTCGTTATTATTAGGTGGTCTGTCATCTTTGACAGATCACCTTTTAATT
>JAPZVO010001130.1:0-21696 GCA_029962745.1 Echinometra lucunter | reverse complement strand
AATCACCATTTATGAAGTTGAATCCAGCATATTCAAGAGTTAATCTACCATTTTGAAAATGCTGTCACTCCTCGGCCCTTTAAGTGGTGATTTAACATTTTAGTTTTTAGAGTGTTGTTTGAGACACAAATAAGCCTAAAAACAATTGAATATTACATGTACTTTCCCGAGGATTATCATAACTACCAAGGACAGTTTCCTCATGGTCTCGAAGCTCCGTTAAATGTGCAGGCAAATCCTTTATTAACTGCACAATTTGGTACCGTAGAGCCCCGACAGGTATAGGTGCACTACCGAACATTTTGGTACTGCATATTTTTGTTTTGTTACCAAATTGGCATTTTTTACCAATGTGCCGTTAGACCATTTACTATCCCAGGCCCCGAAACAGTTCGAACTAGGTCAAGCTTTTTTGTTTGTTGTTTTTTGACTAAACCTGTCTCGGAGATGCAACAGTTCATCGAAGTCAAAGAATCAATGATGGATAATAAGGCGATTTTGAAGTTGAATACAGAACTATACACTTGGCTTCTCTATAAGCGGTGAACATGTTTTCCTTGAAAGAATTTAGCACAAGTTTCCCATCATTGACCATGAGGAAGACATCACTATCGAGTTTGTGTGTTTACAGAAAAAAAAAAAAATCTCTTCAACACATCGCCATCTTTTCCTCAAATTCGATCCCGAAAAAGGTCAGCAACTCTTCAACTATTATGATATCATTATGAAAATAGATCATGCTTACTATCTAAGCATTTCCTTTGTTTAAATGTTTACTCTTATCTTGGTTGCAGGAGGCAGAACTTATCCTGTGGTTGTGAATAATATTTGATCGTTTCGCGGAATAGAAACTAATTTTTGACTTCCTCTTTCTCTGTCCTTTTTGTCTATATTTCTCTCTACCTATTTTCTCTGAAATTCTCTCTCTCTCTATTTTGTCTGTTTTTATGGTTGTCGTCAAGATTATGTATTCTTATACTCGCAGTTTTCACAATTACACATTAGCACCTTACACAATGTAAATGCAAAATGACAATATGGGGGGGGGGCAATAGAAACAAAACTCTATTGGCTCATTTTGGCGTTATATTTCTCAGAAAAAAATCCTACCAAGTAAACAAAAAACTTGTGTCTAACACATCTAATTAAATTCTTTTAGATCTGATCCCGGAGTTATAGGATTAACGGTGCAAAAACACTTTCATCTATAACATGTCTAAAGGATAACAGCAAACTTGAGAAAGATGCACCTAACTCGAAATTAGAAAAAAAATGGAAGGATAAGCCATCCCTTTTCGGTTCGGTGTAAAATGTCACAGGTTAAAATGTCAAGTAAAAATGTCAGAGGTAAAAAAAAACAGAAGTAAAAATGTCAGAGGTAAAAATGTCAGAGGTAAAAATGTCAGAGGTAAAAATGTCAGAGGTAAAAAACCATGGGAAAAAATGTCAGCTCTGGAAATGCCGAAGTGATAGGCCCTCCTACGAATATTGAATTAGAAAGCTTTGGCTGCTTCACATGCACTGTGAAACTAATTGTGACAATGAATAAGTAAGTTGCGCCTTCTGCGGAAGAAATGTCACGTGGGATGATGTCCATTGTTTCTCTTTGAGATTAGTGGGAATAAGTTCTTAATGAAATTACAGAGTGGAAAGAAATATTCACGTTTGATGTTTTGCATATGCTAACACAATTAACTAATTAAGTACAGGTAATTCTTTTGTAAAGATGTAAATTCCGCAGCGTATCCGATGAGCGACTATACAATTATCGAATTAGTTCCATTCGCTTGCTTCCTATTCCACGTATTAGGAAAATAATATTCAGGCATTTGTTCATGTACACCACGCTTTATATACGAAGAGGAATGTGCACATTTAATCGTGACTCATGTGAAATGAATGTTGTCAGCTACTAATGTTACAAGTCAAAGTTTTTCCCACCGTCGTTTTTACAATGTTCATTAACGTACAATTTTTAACTGTACATGCTTACCCCCCCCCCCCAACTCGGTTCGTGTAAAAATGTCAGAGGTAAAAATGTCAAAGGTAAAATGTCAGAGATAAAATGTCAGAGGAAAAAATGTCAGAGGTAAAAATGTCAGAGGTAAAAATGTCATAGGTAAAATGTCAGAGGTAAAATGTCAGAGGTAAAATGTCAGGGGAAAAAATGTCAGAGGTAAATATGTCAGACGTAAAATGTCAGAGATAAAATGTCAGCTCTGAAAATGCCGAAGTGAACGTGTAACAGGTAAGAATATTGAATTTGAAATTAGGAAGAGCACGAGATATTAAAAAAAAAAATCATACTGTATAAATGGAGTGATCACAATAATACTGCTCTGTAAAAGTATGTATGTTCAGTCATTCGACTGGCCTTCCTGTCTTACTCATTTGATGTGAAAGTGATAATGCTCCCCCATTCAACCACCTAATGAGACCAATCTTGTTTTGGCCAGGAGAACATCCTGGTAGGTGCGCATTGCCCAACAGTGTTTTGATCTTCCGAGCACTTGTTTAGCTGACTCCAAATATAGCAGCAAACGAATGCCCAGTTCCCTCTCTGTGTTTAAGATTTGGCCGCTTGACATGATTGCACTGTGAAACATATTTATGACAATTTAAGCAGCGATAAGTAAATCGCGCGTTTTGGGTAGAAATGTAGCATGGGATGATGTTCATTATTTTCTTTGTGAGATTAATGAAGTTACAGGATTATATCTAAATGATTAATTTTAAGATCTTAAGTGGAAAGACAGAATGGTAGATGAACTTAATCCCACGTTATGTTTGATATGCTAACCACACAATTATCTAATTGAAAAATTCTCTTAAAAGTTGTAAATTCCGCAGCGTATCGGATGAAATAATACAAAAGGTCGAGAAGTAGATCGAATTAACGATTCATTTCTCTTACTTCCTATTCTTCCTTGTAAGGACAATAATATTGAAGCATTCGTTCACGTATACCACGCTTGATTTAATAATTCTTTTTAAAGTTGTAAATTCCGCAGCGTATCGGATGAAATAATACAAAAGGTCGAGAATAGATCGAATTACGATTCAATTTCTCTTACTTCCTATTCTTCCTTGTAAGGAGAATGATATTGAAGCATTCGTTCACGTATACCACGCTTAATTGAATGATTCTATTTAAAAGTTGTAAATTCCGCAGCGTATCGGATGAAATAATACAAAAGGTCGAGAAATAGATCGAATTAACGATTCAATTTCTCTTACTTCCTATTCTTCCTTGTAAGGACAATAATATTGAAGCATTCGTTCACGTATACCACGCTTGATTGGAGTAGGGGAGGGGGGGGGGGGGGGGGGGGGGAGCTTATGAAGGTGAATGTACATATTAAAATCGCGCAGTCGTGTGGAATGTGTGTGGTCAGCTACTCGTGTACCAACCCAGTTTTTTTCCCACCATCGTTTTTACAATGCCCGTCCCCCGCGGTAAAACGAGGTCAATGCGCGCATACCAGAACTTAACCCCGCCAACACCATACCGTTATTCTAAATGCAAGACAAGATGCTTCAAGTATAGACGCAGTATGTTTACAGAAAATATTTGAATATATCCCACTCCCCATAATTCCTATAATTTCAGTATTCGTACCTGAAACATGTCACTTAAAACATTTCCAAATCTGGCATACCTCTGACATTAATTTTTTACCTCTGACATTTTACCTCTGACATTTTACTTCTGACATTTTTACCTCTGACATTTTCAACCTCTGACATTTTTTCCTCTGACATTTTTACCTTTGACATTTTTACCTCTGACATTTTTTCCTCTGTTATTTTTACCTTGACATATTTACCTCTGACATTTTTACCTCTGACATTTACCTCTGACATTTTTACCTCTGACATTTTTCCTCTGACATTTTTTACCTCTGACATTTTTACCTCTGACATTTTACCTGGCACCCCCCCCACTCATACATGTACTTAGTTTGTTTTCTTCTACATAATCAGTAATGTAGAAACGATGAAAGATTGAAGAAAATAGGAAGATATCTCGAGTGCCCCTTCCTTTCTATAATTCAATATCTGTACATGTTTAATTCAACATTTTCTAATCTGACATACCTCTGACATTTCTACCTCTGACTTTTTACCTCTGTCATATTCAAATCTGAGATTTTTACCTCTTGCATGTTCACCTCTGAAATTTTTACCTCTGGCATTTCACCCTGGCATTTTACCTCTGACATTTTTACCTCTGACATTTTTACCTCTGACATTATTACCTCGACATTTTTACCTCAGACATTGTTACTTCTGACATTATTACCTGTGACCTTTTTACCTCGATATTTTTTACCTCTGACATTATTACCTCTGACATTTTTACCTCTGACATTTTTACCTCTGACATTTTTACCTCTGACATTTTTACCTGTGACATTTTTACCGCTGACATTTTTACCTAGCACCCCCTATATTCAACCACCATAGTAAAAAACTTGAATCATATTTAAAGTAAACATGGGACTTATCAAATGAACAATTTTTAAAAAACAGAATAGCCTACCTCACTGATAATCGCTTTATGATAATCTTCAGAGATACTAAAGCAGCTTTCAAGCTTGGACAAAAAAAAAAAAAAAAAAACATAAAAAATGTTGGGAACATTCATCATCATTCATCATCATCATCATCAGAAGCAAGCCATGAACTTCCTCATTATTCATTTTGTTGTAATTTGTGCTTTATTGATCCTGTCCATTTCAAATGAAACATAACATAACATCTACAGTATGACGGATCATTAATAAAAATACAAAATGTCGTTGGTGTACACATGTCTAACATACATGTCAATATAAAATTAACCCACTTGCCAATTTCTGTAATATATCGCTAGTCCCGGACCAGTCCGCTCTAAGTCGTAAAATTTGAATTACTGAACGGCGCAGGCCAAAATATTCCGCTCTATTTTGCTGCTTTTACGAGCACAGGAGCGGACCAGGAGCGATCAGGGCACCATTTTCATGAAAAATGGTCAGCACTGACAAGTGTCATTCTCTGACAATTTCAGTAAAATCTTGGTTTGGGTTGGTTGAGAAGCAACCGATCCACTGACTATGGTCATGATGTTAATTGTCACACATCGCCGTCAAAATTTGTCAGGCCCGAATGGTATGCAAAAATGTCTACAAGGTATCAGATTTATTGAACCCACCATCCCTGGACACAAGTTATTTGAAGAATTAATTGCTAGATTATGACGTTTCTCATAAGGATAGAAGGAAATATACCTTCTGTTGAAAAATACCTGGCACTTGGTTAGATTCTGCCAGTTTTGAAGACTCTGACAATGATGCTGATGGGTTTGATTATTGATAAGCTTATTCAAACCAGGAAAATCCCCAAAGTATGCATATCTTGTATTAAGAGAATCTAGTGCCCCTGATGAACGTATGATTATTGGAAGAAAACGGTAACTGTTGCACAGGATTAAATTGGAATCATGTTCATAATGCTAATTTCATGTGTTCAATAATACTCGTTTGCGTTCTTTTTACTTCAAGATGTTTCACAAATCGATTGCTCTTAATGACCTTTTGTTTAAGATAAAGAGAAAAGATTCCCCAAACTGTAGCTTTTGTGAAACAATGCCTGAATCTATTACTCATCTGTTTTGTGATTGCAATGTTGTAACCCATCTTTGGCAAGATTTACTCCAAATAGTTCGTTCAAAACACGATAATAACTTTACATTGGATTAATTTCAAGAAAATGTTTGGTGTACCCTCTGACAAATTCTGTGCTGTTGTTTCTGTCCCTGCAATATTTCATCTTTCTATGCAAATTCAAAAATACCAAGCAAGAATTTGTATCTTTCAAGAAATTTATGAAAACTCAAAAGAGACGAATATTTTGTAGCTAAGAAAAGAGGGAAACTTCATATCCATTTTAATAAGTGGAAGTTTGATTTATAGAGTTATACATATACATAATATATTAATTGATGTAATGCTTCTGTTAGCATCGTCGGTTGTTACTGATTTGCAAATTTACCACTTATATGTAATATTAGCTATTTGAAGGAGATTTACTGCTTTTTATTGCTAAATTTATTCCTATGATGTTATTTTGCTGTTCTTTTTATTTGTTTATCTTATGTAATTGTCGCCTAATTTGTTTGTCTGTATCATTGAAATCAATAAAACATATAATTAAAAAAAAATAAAAAAATTAGTCAGGGCCCAGAGCGATCGGTCGCTGTATAGCTGACCTAGCCGGAAGCGGAAGTAGAGATAGCGCGTGGGCATGTATGGGGGGGGGGGGGGGGGGTCATTGCATTTCGATCGGTCTCGCGCGCTGAGTACGATGTGCTTTTCCACATCAAGGTACGGTCGCTGGGTACCTCTCAGGCCGTACTCAGCGACCGATCGTTTTTGACCAAACGATCGGTCGCTGAGTACGATGAAATGCTTCACACCATAGTTTCATCAGTCGATGGGTACGGGTCTCTGCGACCGTACCCAGCGACCGTACCTTGGTGTGAAAGCAAAAGTTACTGAAGGAGCAGCAGTACCAATGACCGCCCTGAAATTCCTCGCACGGTCAAGGGTCACACGCTTTTCAGCGCCCCGTTAATTTCACTATGTTTTATAAGAGTAGGCCTTTTAAAAAATGAATCGATTTTAATACAAGTCGCAGGAAACTAGTTGCATATATGTTTAAACTATTTGCACTGCTTTACAAGTGAGCGTTAAGCCAATTTAAGTTTTGTGCATTTAAAAAAATTATCTAAACTTATATAGACAGAATTTGGAAAGGTGCTTTTAATAGCTGCTTAATAACAAAGCTGAATATTAAGAATTTGATAAAAATAGGACCTGCTTTATTCTCTTAACATGTTGCTTACGGTCATCAATGAAAAAAAAAATGAGAAAAAGAGAAAGAAAAATAAGAAGAAGAAAAAAAAGAGAGGAAGAAGAAGAGAAGAAGAAGAAAAAGAAAAGAGAAGAAAAAAGAAAAAAGAAGGAGGAGGGAGGCTAGGAGGAGTTCTCCGAAGATGACACTCCGAAAGACTCAGATCCGAAGAAGAAAAGAAGAAGATGACGAAGAAGAAAGAAAGAAAGAAGAAGAGAAGAAGAAGAAAGAAGAAGAAAGAAGACGACTAAGAGTAAATCTAAAAAAAGAGGTAGTAAAACTAGAGCATGAAATACCAGTATACGATCTAAGAATCAACTAAACCAATAGAGGGCGTTGTTATCAATTCGAAATTGAACATATTGTCCAAACATTAAAAAAAAAAAAAAAAACAAGACTGGGAATTTTCAAGACGAGCAATCGTTTTCGTCCCGACTTCACAGTTGATTCCACATCACTCGAGTTAAAGTTACTCCTTTCCGTAGAATAAAAACCGCTGAAGCCCATGGGAGGTAGGCCCTATGGCATCATGATCGTATCAAGCAAAACGTACAAGGAAAAGTCCCGTAGTACATGTGAAGTGGTGCTTTGCTGATGTAGATTAAACTTGAAAACACTGATGAAGCTTTCAGACCTATAATTGTGTACTTCGCACGATCAGCTTCTACGAGGAGGGGGGGGGGGGTGATAGTCATTACACTCTTATTTCCGCAGTGTCAAATTGACTCGGAATGGCGTCAGATGGGAGTTAACTCTATTCGAGTTAAAGTTACTCCTTCCCCTAGTTACTTTGACTCGGAATTGAGTCAATTCTCAGCTGTTGCCACACCATTCCGAGTCAAATGAATTCGGAATTAATTTCACTTTAACTCGGAATGGCGTTGACTCTCAGGTGACGCCATTCTGAGTCAAATTGGACACCATGGAAATAGAGTCTACTTAGAAGTACTCATAATGCAATTTCATGATGATTTGTGGAAACCTATTTAATTTTAGAAAGGTAATGTTCTAAATAAAACACTGAACGTTGTTTCCAATTCTTTAAAATGGGCAGAATTATTGTCTGAAAGCACTATCTGAAAGCGGGGAAGGGGGGGGGGAGGTATGATTTTTTTTAATTTTTTTTTTTTTTCTGGAAAAATATCTTTCAGTTCATTGAAGATGTAAATTCCTACTCTATTCATGGAAATAATAATGCAGATGATTTTTGAAAAGAAATGATGCGGAAAATTAAAGCCATTATTTTGAACGCCCTCCGCGGTGCCCGCATACATTGTAGTTAGTTCGAATTTGTGTATTCGACAGTTATCAAGTGAGCTCAAAGAGTCCAGGATGGGAAATACTATTTGATCTATAGGTGCCAGACACGATGAGATGGGATTGGAAGATGGGGCAGATGCCCACGGACCCTCTCTCAGGAAAAAAAGAAGGAAAATAACTTGTGAGAATGAATAAATAATACGATGTATATACGCTTCCGCTAAAAACATTGACAGCAGGCGCATGACAAGGGGCTTTTACACCTTCAGGGATCACAACACGGATCATCCCGGATCGTCATTCCGGGTTATCTTTTTAAGTCCGGCATCACCGTGTATACACCGGGGGCTCATCCGGCGTCATCCGTGGTGCACCGGCATATCCGGGGGAAAAATTAAGCTTGTCCAATTTTTCATCCCCGAGTACACGGATGAAAACCATCCGTATTCATCCTGGTCGGCACCGTATACCTCCGTGTAGCCATCGAATCCATCCGGGGGTCTTCGTGTAGACAACCGGTAGGTCCGTATTAATACCGTAGTCATCGGGGTTCGAAATTCGTTGTTTTCCTACAGGAGCTAACAATTTTTTTTTATGTGATCACCATACATGGGACGTATGAAATGTGAAATCAGCAGACTCCTCCTTTCCCTTGCACGATTTTTTTTTTTGGCCTTTTTTCCCCTTCAGTTTCCAGCAAGAACTACTGCAACTATATATGAGTTTTACTTTCACGGTTCTAACAAGTAGGAACATCGGCAGACTGATGGGGTTTATGGGCTGCTGCCTCAAACAGTTTTTTTTCACGACCAAGTTTTTTTTCCTCCATTTAATGTTTGTATTTCTTCAACAATGTCTGACATCAAATTTTCTTTAATCTACCCGATTAGACCTTGTAAGCTTAAAACCCCCCCAAAAAACAAAACAAAACAAAACAAAACAAAACAAAACAAAAAACATGTGCACACGTTGGTATCAATAATGCCAGTAGCATTTTCATTTATTTGATGTACGATAAAAGAGCAATAGATAGAATGCCTTGCTCAAGGCATAAGTGCTGTGCCGAAATAGAACCCCCGACTTTCGCGTCTCCAGTCAAGCGCCTTAGACCACTCGACCACGGCACCTTCATTTTCTTCATTTCATTGACATCGTCAGTCTCACGGGCTGTCGCTCTCTGGGTCGTCGGTCCACTGGGCTGTGCATCTGTAAGATGTTCTGTATAAAGTGAGAGAAAGGAATCTCGTTCTCCGTCGTATACCCATCATAAAACAAGTTTATTGCATTCATTTAAAATTTGGCCATAAAACACTTTACGCTGTAAAAACAGCCTTAACTCTTTATGTGCAACATAAAATTAGTTGTGTGTGCCGTAGCCTATTTATCAAAGCCAGATTTACAAACATCTCCAGGTTTAATTTGCAGTTACCGGGATGGAATCGGTGCATAAGGGATTGTCAGGTAGCCAATTAAAACAGGAGGTGCGTTATTATGCAGATCTTATTGTATACACACTATACACAGTGGAAATCATCTTTTTTTTCATTGTTTCCTATTACTGTGCGGATCCCCACGTAAGGCACGCCTCTCACTGTATCCATTTATACTCGTGGCCAATAAAAGGTTATTTCCCGCTACTCCAGTCATTCTGATATTTGAAGTGTTTCTTATACCCATTAAGCTGCAAAAATAATTCACTTTGAATTCCAAATTACATTAAAGGTTTGATAAAATAACTTTGTGTCATGATCTTTGGTGGGAGATTATGAAGGGAGGCTGGGGATGGAGGAATGAAGGGTGTTAGTATTGTAGATCAACCTAATTCACAAAGCAGTAAAGCGATGTATGTGTGGGGTGGGGGTGAGTTTTTTTTTGGGGGGGGGGGACAGAGGACAGAGCGCAGGATATTTCTGCCAGACTATTCATTTATATTTCGAAAATAAATGATCATACCACATAGACAGATTTTTCGCATTTCTTAATACTCTTCGAAGTACTAATAACTTTCTGACACTGATCTGTATGAAAAGAATCTGGATATCCCACTGGCTGAGATTTGTGAAGTTTCCCGACCGCCACATTACCACTCCAAAGTACCACTCCATAAACGCATTCTCCATTGTTTTTGTACAAATCCACCCCTGAAAAAAAGGCTAAATTCGACGTATAATGCTGGTATTTTCAGCTCTTAACTGCATAAATCGTCAAACAGAAGGCTTTGAACCAAGATTTCGCCCATAATCATGATCAACATGAATAAGTCTAATTTTTATACAGAGTCATTAAGGTTTTGAGTGGTAAGATGGCCGTTTTCACCTGTGCTTCTGCTTCGAGTATTTTTGTGCGGTGCGCGCACAGGTATAATAGACAATTTCATTTTCATTTCATTCCATTTATTTTCACAATACAGCAAATAAAATTTTACAAGATTTTTCATATTTCAAAATCATTCTGAAAAAAAAAACAGTGCAAAGTTGTACAAAATATTGAAAGTAATACAGTTCAGTATTGTATATGGCAAGTATAAAATAAACAAAATAATGCTCGCTGTAATGTGAAGGAAACCTGTAGAAGCATTGCTTGTAAACCAGGTTCCCAAATTAAATGGTGACAGCCCGCGAGACCGAAGGCCCACGAGACCGAGGGCCCGCGAGACCGAAGGCCCGCGAGACCGAAGGCCCGCGAGACCGAAGGCCCGCGAGACCGACTTTTTTTTTTTTTAAATCTCATTTTCCTTCATCAGGTGCCGCGGTCGAGTGGTTTAAGGCGCCTTGTTGCAGCGGCGTAACAGGTGCCTGTTATCAGAGGGGGGGGGGGGGGGGGGCAGAGCCAAATATTTCCCGGTAACTCCGTCTGGAATTAGTGGCGTAGCTGGGATTTCAGTAAAGGGGGGCGGTAGTGAGCACGGGAAGCGCGCTCCCAAGGGGGGTGCCAGGGAGGGGGAAGTGTCCCCGCGAGAAGAGCGGAAGCTCCGACGTTCCTTTGAATCGTTCCTTGTCTGCTCCCGCTCATCTTGATACGTCCTCTGCCTGTTATCGGGGGGGGGGGGGCAAATAATTCCCGGTAACTAAGTTTAGAATCAGTGGCGTTGCTAGGATTTCAATTTTAGGGGGCGGTGGTGGGCATGCGAATCATGCGAAAACACTTACTGAGCGCGCGAAACGGGCTCTCTGGGGAGGGGGGGGGGGGGGGGGAGGGGAGGTGCAGAGAGGGGGGAATGTCAAGAGATGTTAACTTAATTGGAAGAGAACAGAGAGGGAGAGAGAGAGTAAGAGACAGAGAGGGGGGAATGTCAAGAGGAACGATAGGAGAAATTGAAAGTAAAATGAGCTGTGAGAAAAGTTATAGAGGAAAAGAACTTAGAAGAATATCCAATTTATTTGAGGCGTGCTCTGTGTCTCTCAGTGCGTGGGATGAGTGTGTGCGTTTCTATGCAAAATAGGGTTAGAATATTTCTTTTAAAAAGAAAGCTTGTAATTTGCAACAGCCCACTTCGGATGCGGCACCACTGTATTTTGGTTCATCAGTTCATTAAGAATTATGTTCTAATTGTTGTAACATTTTTTGGTTACACCACGGTTGTGTAGATTTCTTTAGAGACGTTGCATGATTTCGTTAGACGATGAAGTGAGAGACGGGATGGGGTGTCCGATTTCGTAGTATCATGAAAAGCATTTTTGCAAACTATTCCAAGTCTAATAAGTTAATACTCCGGCAGAAGCTGAAATTCTATCTCAGAAAATTGATATTAAAAAAGGAATCAATATTAATGAATAGCTGAATGAATGAATGAATGAATGATGAATAAATAAATGAACATCTATATTTATTAATTGATTACACCCTCGTAGCAAAAAAGGCGGGGGCAGTCGCGCCCCCCCAAAAAAAAACGCCAACAAAAAAAAAAAAGAAGAAAGAAAAGGAAGGGGGAAAACGTAAGAAGAGCAAGAGCAGTCAAGCAACATTTCGAAGAAAACATCGTAGCTTCCGTGCTTCGCGGGGAGGGGGAAAACTCCCCTTATAGGGAGAGCCTTTCGCGCGCTCAGTATTAAGTGTTTCGCAAGTGTTTCGCGTGCTCACTGCCGCCCCCTAAAATGAAATCCTAGCAAAGCCCATGATTCTGGACTAAGTTACAGGGAACATTTCTGCCCCACCCAACCCCCCCCCCCCCCCCCGATACCAGGCAGCGAGGACGTCTTAAGATGAAGCGGTGAGCAGACAAGGAACGCTTCAAAGGACACGTCAGGAGTTTCCGCGCTTTCTACGCGGGGGCCACTCCCCCCTCCCTGCACACCCCCTTGGGAACGCGCCTTCCCGTGGCCTTACTACCGCACCCATAAATGAAATCCTAGCTACCGCCACTAATTCTAGACGGAGTTACCGGGAATATATTTGGCTCTGCCCCCCCCCCCCCCCTTCTCGATAACAGGCACCTGTTACGCCGGCTCTGCCAACAATTCGGCATTAAACCACTCGACCGCGGCACCTGATGAAGGAAATAAGATTAAAAAAAAAAAAGTTCGGTCTCGCGGGCCTTCGGCCCGCGCCGGCCTTCGGCTCGCGGGCCTTCGGCCTCGTGGGCGGACCCCAATTAAATAGACAGTATCATTGACTACAAAATACAAGGATAAGGATACATAATAAACGATACACGATACAATACCAACACGGAACGGGACAATACCTTGACAAACACAGGCACGAGGACGGGACATAGCCTTCAGCAGTTAAGACTGGTTGGTATAACTATTTATTTTGTTAAGTTTAAGGTTACGTTTAAATGAAAATAAACTTGGTGAGTGTTTAAAAGACTCATTACGAGAATTCCAAAAATGAGGGCCAGTGTAAATAATAGTTTTCTGTTATACAAGGTTCTCAACAATGGGAGGTGGAATGATGAAGATTGTCTTGTTGGGTAGCTGTGAAAACCTCGAAGTTTTTGAAAACAATAAAGTTAATGGAGCTGGTAATTCGCCTTTATTTAATTGATACATGAAGCAGCCCACACGAAGGTTGTATAAGTCCTGTATCTTTAATATCTTATTAGAATGAAATAATTGATCAGAGTGGGCTAATTTATTTTTAAAAACAGACTATTCGCATTATCCTTTTTGAAGTAGTAATAGTTTATCCAAATACGTTCTAGAAGAGTTGCCCCAAGCTAATATCCCGTAGTTTAAGTAAGGGAGTATGAGAGTATTGTACAAGGTTAGTAATACATTGAAGGAAAACTGCTTTTTATTTTATTGATGATGCCAATATTTCTGGATATTAATTTGCATAAATGCATAATGTGTTGCTTCCATGAAAGCTTACTGTCGATAAATAAACCAAGGAATTTCGTTGAATCAACTAAGTCTATTGTAGTATATTTAAAAAGACATTCTCGGGTAAACTGAAATTGAATTGCTAAAAAGCATGCAGTGTGTTTTCTGAACATTCAAAGAAGTTTGTTACAACAAATCCAATCATAGATACATCCAAGTTCTGTGTTAATTGTGTTTATGAGAGTATCTGGGTTTTTATTAGAAAAGAAGACACTAGTATCGTCAGCAAATAATATAAATGATAGAATATCCGAAGAATTCTGAAATCATTGATGTACAAAATGAACAGTAATGGCCCAAGAAGCGAACCTTGTGGAACTCCACATGTTATGTCATTGTAATCGGAAATGGAACCATTAATGAAAACAAACTGTTTTCTATCTGTAAGGTAACTTCTGTACCACTCCAAGGCCTTTCCCCTTATTCCGTAATGTGATAATTTAGATAATAATATTTCATGGTCAATAGTATCAAAGGCCTTGGAGAGGTCCAAAAAGATCCCAACTGTATGAAAATGGTCGTCAACAGCAGTTGCAACATGATTTATAAAATATAAGATTGCATGTGTTGTTGAGTGTTTTTGCCGGAAGCCAAATTGTGAATCAGACAAAAGTTCAACAGCTCTTTATGAATTTTATTGTACGATTATAAATTATTTTTTCAAGTATTTTGGGAGAAGGATGGTAAAAGAGATATGGGTCTATAGTTACTGATGTCAGATGGATCTCCTTTTTTGTGTATGGGGACCACTTTAGCAATTTTCATTTGTCGGGAACAATTCCATTGACAAGTGATAAATTCATGACATGTTCTAAGGGAATAACAATCTAATAAATGATATCTTTTAATAAATCAATGGTTATTGTCGTCATATCCGGGGCTCTTTTTACTTTTAAGTTCTTTTACAATATTTATGATTTCACTGCCATCAGTTGGAATAAAGAATAAAGAATTTGGATTTTATTCTTTAAAAAGCATTCGAAGGTTTTTTGGGTGCGGGGTATAGCACTGGCAAGATTCGGACCAATATTGAGAAGTAGTCATTAAAACTTTTAGCTATAGTAGGATTATCGTCAATATTGAATTGTTGACCTTCACATGTGTTATGTTATTACAATCTCTCTTTTTATTCAAAACCTCATTAATCACCCTCCATGTTTCTTTTATATTAGTTACATTCGATTCAAATTTGGAACAATAAAATTTATTTTTTTGCAGTTCGTAAAACAGTTGTTAAGGTGTTTTATATTTGACATATTTTTCACGTGTTGCATCGTTAGGATTTGCACGGTACTTGTAATAAAGGTGTTTTTCCTATTAATGGATCTTAGAATTAATTTACTAATCCAAGGATTTCTTGGCTTTCTTTGTTATCTGGTTTACATTTCACTAAAGGGATACATTCATTAAAAGAATTGGTCAAATACTCATGAAATTGTTGTATGATATATTGACATCATTGGATACCAATACTTCAGCCCAGCTAAGAGAATTCAACTTATCTTTTAGTCTCGTAATATTTTCCGGAGTAAATTTCCTAACTATTTTTGACAGGGGGAGGGTATGAAATATTACCGAAAAAAAACATAAGATTCTTGCAAATACTGGATAGTGGTCGGATATATCAGACAGAATGACGCCAGAAACAGTTTCCTTCTCCACATTAGAGAAAATATTGTCAATTAAGTGCACGAGTGAGGAGATAATCTAGTAGGTCTAGTAATCAATGGAATAAATGAAAACGATACAGAGTTTCAAAGAAATCTTGACTAAAGAGATCTTCTTTGTATTTTAAGAGATCAAACATTGAAGTCGCCCATCAAAAAGCAGTGTTGTTTGGAGTAAGGGGTTTGAAAGCAGTCGCTGTATTTCAAGTAAAAACGTGTTATGATCAGAAGAAGGTGGCCGATAAATCGTGCCTACAACTAAGTTTTTCCTGTTAGGGTCGTAAAATTTCAATAAAACCGTTTCCATTGTTTCATTCATCAAATTCAGTTCATTGAGTATAATATAGTGCAAGTTAATTGGAACATAAAGTGCTACTCCCACCTCCTCGCCTGTTCACTCTATTATTAAAGATCAGGTTATGCTTGGATAGGGAATGTATTGTGTGAGGGTCGTCCGTAAACCAGGTCTCTGTCAGACCAATTACAAAAGAATCTACGTTAATATCATCGAACAAAAAACCTCAGCTGCTCAAAATTTTTGCTTGCACTACGGATATTAAGATGAAAAAAATTTAGATCGTTCTTTCCACTTGACTGTACATTATTAATAAACTGGTTCTGGGTGTAATATAAAGATTTAACAAGAGAGTTGTCATTGGCATCAAAAGTGTATTCTAATTCTTCTAGATTATTGTTTATAGCATTTGAAATATTGTGTTCATACTGTTCATCAGAAATAGAAATGTTACTATCATTATGTTGTCTTTGTAAGAGAAGGTTCAGATCAAAATCATTTACATCTTGAAATGGAAAATTACACATAGCAATGATAACAAAAACTGAGTGATCACAGATTCCAGACCTTGCAAAACTGTAATGTCAGTTGGGACAGAGAAGAAAAATAAGTCACATATCATGCGTTAACTGCAGAAGGCTACATCGGACAAAAACATAACAAGAACTTGAAAAAGACAACATAACACATAAATTACCAAAATACAGATATAAATTTCTGTGGAGGTGGCTGTATACTAGCTATGGCTTTCAGCCAACGCCCTAACAGAAAAAATATAGGTCTACTCACTAAATTCTAACATTGTTAACTTGCTTGAGAATTAAACATGAAGTACATTACCCGATATCAATGACTGTCAATCTATACAAGTTTATGAATACTATACATCTGGAATTTGCTTGCTTCCATAATCAAAATTTTAACAACCAAAATTAGGTTCAAACATGAAATAGTAAATCACATGTCAAATAAATGATGCTTAGCAAAGCTATCGTAGAGGTTGAGTGAATACAGAAATACATATACATATACATATACACATGCATGTATATACATACACATACATATACATGCATGTACGCACACATACACATATACATGCACATGTACGAAGATTTTCCCATATATAGTATCATTTTCTTCAACAACAAAAAAGAGAAAGAAAAGAAGCATTTGACTGGAATTACCCCCCCCCCCCCCCCCCGTCGCTAGTGCCAACTCCAATACAAGAAACCGTTTCTTGTAAGTGAACAGCATTATTAAACTGCCCCAAGTATGAATGGCGTGCTCTCAGCAATTATCATTTGGGGGATATTTTGACAAATTATAATAAGCAACCACTATTTCTACATTCCCAAGGCGACCGACCAGAAGTCACCGAGATGGAGAGAAGAAATTAACCAATACTGATCAGTTGTTCTTATAGTATCTTGCATCAGTACGATGTAAACTGATAGCCAGGTTCACCCAACCATTCCCTACCCCTTTACCCAGACGACCCCAAGCCCAATCGCCCAGAGAGTGCAGATATCGGACAATGACAGCAACTAGCAACTGTGTCAGAACAGATGGACAAGCAAACATGAAGTTGGCATTGCAAATACGAATCATATAATGAAAGTAAGAATCTAACGCATTAACAAGATCAAACTTTCAGTGTACATTATTAGTACGCTATTCATAAAAGTTTCAGTGACAGAAGAGAATACATGTAGAATTGATACATTCTGATTTAAAGATACATCACAAGTCAAAGTGTTGCCGCTGCTGATTTCGTAGTTTAAATATTACTTCTTGAAGGAAACAAACACTTTCGTGCAACTATCACCCTTACGTTTGCGTTCAAATAACTACAGATTCTGAAATTGCAAACGAGTAATCGCTATATTGACCACTCGAATACAAGCAAAGCTTTTCTTGGAAGTGAACAGCATTATTGTATGAGCATGTTCGTCATATTAGCATAAAAAAACCCGAAGGACTCGATATTACATGTAGATGAGCAAAAGCGAGCATAAAGGGTGCATTCTATTAACAGTTTGCTGACTGCTTACATGTCATATACGTTGCATGAATTGTAAAACATGACAAAAGTGTAGTTCCAATAGCTGAAAAATAACAGTTGTGCTACAGACGTGATAGGCATGCACGCTAATTCAACCCACAGAGGTACAGTGTCACCCTTTGGAGACGCCCCCGCAGCACCCGCCGGCCCGGAATGCCGGGCAGCACTTATACACATGAGCAGAAAGAAAAAAACGCACTGGCAAACTTGAGCCCACCCCCATCGCCGCACGGTGCGGCGCTCCCAAACTAGAGCAGTTTTAGAAAACTCTCTAAATTGGGCAACGCAGTAGATAATATATAATCACTACTCCTGTGTTCAAATTGGCAACCTCTGATTCAATTTTACCATTATATTTAATTTTGGCTCATACTATATCCATACTTCTTTTTTTTTCAAACTATGTAAAAGTGGAAAAAAAATTGTATTGCCAACTGGAAGGACTGAAGATGATTAACCTAGACCCCCCCAAAAAGCTCTGTACCTCCATGGGTTAAGAACAAGCTAGTCTGCAGTGCACAACATTAATATGTTGAGTGTTTAGGTTTTACGGAAAAAATCGAATAGAACAGTACATGTAGAAATTCCAATGCAAAATGACAAGGCTACACGTTCTGTACTACATAGATTAGTTAAATGTAACATATATCATTTTGTCATGCTTGAGTCTTCCCCAAGGTAGTGTGCTCATAGTAATACTGTTTTAGTAATTTTAGCAAAACACAACAGAGCACAATATGTTTCTAACTCCCAGAGCGACCGACTGGAAGTCACCGAGATGGAGCAAAGAAAATTCACCAGAGTTAGTTAAATGTTCCCACAATTGTGTTTTACAATTCGTTGATTATGATTTAACCAGTAGCCAGTTCATTGACCCTTCCCTGTGCCTCCATCCCGACGAGACCCCAGTCCGATCGTCGGAGATCTACAGAATATCAGAACTATCAGCAAGTATAAGTAAATATGGTGATTGGTGAAGCAATGTCAGAAGGATCTAACAGTCAAAAATAGAACATAAGTATGTTTGACTGTTCTTGGTGCATCAAAGTTTCAGTGACAAGAGAAATTGAATTATTTCTGATATATCAGTGATGCACAGCTTGTTCATACAACACTTCATCGAAGGAAATGCTTTCAGCATGCAACTATTAACCCTTCGCATATAGATGTTTGGTTCAGAATTTGAATTTGCAAAAAAAAAAAAGAAAAAAAAATAATGTAAACTACTAATAATATAATAATGATAATGATGATAATAATGATAATAATAATGATAATAATGATAATAATAATACTAATAATATAATAATGATAAAATGATATTGAGTGAAGATACTACTAACAATATCGTACAATATCATATACTTGTTTGAGATGAACATGGATCATAATTGGATGAAACCATTTGTTTTTTTTGAATCTTTTTAATGAGTTTATCGTAGGCGTTGAACATGTGTATACATAAAAGCAGCTGATTATACGATGGCATGTAAAACAAGACAATCAGTGTCAAATTTGTAGCAAATGGCAGTTTACGTAACAATACAAAGGCATACACATGTCTCAGTCTGTATGGTGCGGTAGCATTCAACATGTATCAGGATAAGAGCATGTTGTATGGGATTTAAAATAGGATGTCAGCTCGACGATCAAGTACATTACTGCTTATGCTATAACAACAATAATAGACAATGAGATATCCAGATTCTTTCATACAGATCAGTACTTTGAAGACGAAAACTAACTCGAGAGGAACCCATCGTAGAGAGCATTACAATACATTAAAAGATAAAATCTATTTTCGTTTTGATTATGATTTTTTCCTCACTATTTTCTTCTCGAAAGTCATATGCATCCGGGTTTTCAAATATATAAAATAAAATGTACATTCGTTTAATCCTGATTTTTTTTCTGAATTATTTCTTCTCGAAAACCATCTGCATCAGAATTTTATATCTCATAATATCGCGCTGCTTCTGTACGCCTTGTATAGAACTGGAAAAAAATCGTGATTAAAAAAATATATTATAGGCCTATATACCACTGAAAGATTAGTCCGTGCCTTTGTATTTATTGCCACATTAATTTCCGTAACAGCCTTCTTTTGGTTTACCACACTGACAAATCAGGAAATTACAGACTATTAAAAAAATAGTGACTCGAACTTGAAAGTATAGAAGCAGTTATTATCCCGTTTCCTGTTCAATCCGGTATTTATTTAAATTTATATAGTTTTAGCATAGGAATGCTTATGAGTTAGACGCAGGTCCTGTGTTATTCCTTCCTCCCGTCTTAACTAAAACATATGATGATTGTTCTTTTATGCACGCGTCCCTACAATGTCCTAAGTTTTATGGAATACACTTCCAGGTTATAAGGACAAATCAGAACGATTTAGAACTTCAAAGCTTCTCTTAAAAAGGTATTTATTCCATGTTTAAGGTGTGCACATAGTGGACTCAGGATCCAACGCTACATGCCATTTCTTGCTCTGGATTTTCCAATTTGTATTTTTCTTTCTTGTAATTTCTTTCATTTTCATTTCAAGGGCATATACTGTCCTGTATTGTGCTACGCGTCATGAAGAAGGAGTATTGTTACTGAGTATTTCATCTGTACATAGATAAGGAATTCGCATCCCAGTTTAAAACAAAAATAGAATGAAGAAAATCATAAGAGCCATCAAATAATTGCATGGAAAATAACTTTGTGTCCTTTGTAGAATTCGGAAACAACGTTCAGTGTATTGTACACAATTCTTTCCAAAAGTAAGTTTCAAAAATCCTCACAATATTTCATCTTGAGCCCTCCTTTATTTTGACCAGCCGACAAAGGATTATGCTCTTATCCGGGAAGGGTGATGGAACAAAAGAATTGGGTTTAGAAATACGAGAGGAGAGAGAAGAAAGAAAGAGAGAGAGAAAAAAGGAAGGAGGAGAGAGAGAGAGAGAGGGAGGGGAGAGATTGTGCTACACACACACGCACGTACACCCTCCACCCTTGAGCGGTTTCATACATTATAAAGTGGAAAAAAAGTCATATCAACATGTAAGCATATGTTTGAAAATGTGAAAAAATTGTTATATCTTTTAAGTTCATGCTGCATTTAACATTATAATTATCATCAACATCATCATCATCTCATCATCATCACCACCACCACCATCATCACCACCATCATCATTATGAAGCAGTTAATATCTGTTCCTGTTCAATCCTGTATTTTATTTAAATTTATATAGTTTTAGCATAGGAATGCTTTATGAGTTTACCTACCGTCCTGTTTATTCTTCCTCCCATCTTAACTAAAACACATGGTGATTGCTCTTCTGAACACGCGTTCTAACAATGTCCAATACACTTCCAGTTTAAAGGACAATCATAACGATTTAGATAATTTCAAAACTTCTCTTAAAAAGGTATTTATTCCATGTTAAGGTGTGCAACATAATGATGAACTCAGGATCCAACGTCATCATTATTATGCTATCGTCACCATCATCATCATTGTCATCATCATCATCCTCATCATCATCATCATCATCATCATCATCATCAAACCATAATCCAACTGCATGAAAAGCTGCATACAACTGAGGTTTTGTGAAGTGCATGTTATTATTAGAGATAATTTTCATATCCGTAAGCAATTATGAAAAAGGATAATCAAGGTGATATGACCTCAACATGTCCTGAAGTTTATATAACAATATCCCGATCATTTTCTAAGTATAACTGTAATTTTCATGCCAACGGGATGTACCACGATCAGGCTGGACTATTTTATTATCATGATCATGTTGAGAGCATAGTAGGTTCCTACTGTTGAAGATTTAAATGCCTATTTTTTCAGTAACTCGATCATAAAACTAAAAGCAAACTTCCTATGATTGGAAAAGAAAATAATCATAATTATCTACTGTGAATTGAGGAAAAACATTTCATTTCCCATATACCGTCATTAATATTGCCGTATTGTCCGAATTAGGCAATGACAATTACAATGACATGGACAAAGATTTGTTTTCTTATGGCCTCTTCCAGGGTATGGAATAAAGTAAAGAAGAAACAAACCATTTTACAAATTACATTAAACATAAAATATGAAGTTTCAAACATCCTTTGAGCAAAGTACAAAGTAACAAGGCATAATGAGGGCAAGGATGAATGTAAAATAAGTCATTTCAA
>JAPZVO010000113.1:0-88638 GCA_029962745.1 Echinometra lucunter | reverse complement strand
CACTCACCCTTTTACGATGGATGAGGACAAATGGACATTCATTAGTTTGAATCCCTACGTTCGTGGGAACGTCAACATGGTCAATAAAGTAAAGACAGCCTACTTTGATCATGATAGAAAATAAAATAAATTCATTTATTCTTTATCATGATCTACGTGAGCTGTCTTTATTTTGTTGACATTCCCACGAACGTAGGACATCCTTTGAGAAGAATCTTTGTATTACAACCAATGATAATTTGTTAAACTTTACGGATTAGTCACTTAAAAACAAAGTACCTGCACAAGTGACTTTTAATCCTGGATTGAAATAGAATTCTAATAAATAGGACTCGGATAATCCTGGTCCTTATTGTAATCTCGAAGTATCTCAATACAAGTACACAACCATGCTTCACCTTTTACATATATATAAACCATGTCAAATTGTAAAAACAACCACTTCACCGGAAGAGAATTCAATCAAAAACACCTGTGAAGTACAAATCATGTTACCCTGCGTATTCCATATATCGTTGTGAATCTTCTCTATTTTTTCTGATATTTTAACTTTGCATCTTGTGGGACCATTCGGACCCTTTGAACATTTTACTACATACAGTCCGTCCCAGAAAAGAGGAAACCGGGATGTTCAGCTATTTTTCAGATCGAATAAAATAATTCATGAAATATCATGTGCATCTTTATAAAGTTCAGTTCTTCCTCATTTTACTGATACCTGATACAAAATAAAAGGTTCACGCATTAATGAGCAAGAAGAGATTGAAATTCTAATGTCAAAATCGAGTTGCGCAGAATAAGTGTTCACGATTTGTAAGGATGCACCAACCTTGCCTAAGATCGGCATGATACATAATCACTTCGTTTATGTTCTTTGTTATGTTTCTTTCATCAAATCTCTCAATTAGAGAGGATGCAGATTTAAACATGTGTTTTTCACTTGCGTTCCTGACCAAGCAAAGAGGATTTCTGAACCGCATTGCAAGCCTGCATGCAGCAAGTTGCCCAGGCTTGCTAGCGTTATTTTCCTTATCGAAATGTATCGTCAAGTCCAACAATTTGGAGCCGTAGCAGCACCTTTTTTCGTGGAAGAGGTCTAAGAATACGTAAATTGTTCGAAGAAACGTGCCGGCGAAGGGACAAAGGCAGTCTTGATTGCACTTTTAGCGTCTTTGAATTTGAAATTAAAGGTTCTGGCTCCCACTTTTAGTTGAATTTGGAAAAATGTCAGTCAAAATTGCAGTCTTGAAAATTTCGGGGGGGGGGGGGGGAGGCGCGACTGCCTCCCCCCCCCCCCCCCCTTGCATACGGTCACGCGTCGATCCCGCTATATCTGCCTCTGTGTCACTATGATGTGAACAAAATTAAAGTTCTGGAGAAGGTTTCTGCCTGGGAAGGGACTCTGTGGTAACAGAGTGTTGGTCGGACCCTTCTTGGTAGACGGAAATCTCAATCGAGAACGACTCATCAAAGAAGAGATCGCTCTAGAGCTTGATCAACACTTTGTTTGTCAATTAACCGAATGTGAGCTTCGAAAGAATCTGGTGATCACGAATGATGAAGCACCGCTTCATTGAAAAATGATCATCGGGGAGAGACTGTGAGAACTCTTCTACAAAAGTCATGAAGATCAAAAAATAAACTGCGATGTAAGAACAGGAATTAAGATAACTAGAAATTAATCAGATAAACCAACATGCGAAAGTCAAAGTTGAAATGAAATAAACCAAAAGGAACGAAGAAAGTACAACTTACAAAAATGGACTAAAGATCGAAACAGAGCTTACACAAGAGAGAGAAAAAAAAACCGGAAGAATAAAAACAAACCCGTCGCATGATCTGCTTGAAAACGTTCTTCATTATTCTGCGCAATTCGTTTCTGACATGAAGCAGTTATGATTGTTCGTAATCCGTCATGCGTGAACGATTCACCGTGTAAATGATATCAAATGAAAGAAGAGACTTTACTCTTACTACAAGTGTCAATGTATCAAACATATCATATCTCATTATCATAATATCTATCTTCAAAAACGGGTTTCCTTTTTTCTGGAGCGCACTGTATACATGGTATATATACATATATATATATATATATATATATATATATATATATATATATATATATATTGTAAAGAAACCTTGTTTCGTACTTGCTTTGAATCAATTTTTAGGGCAGAAAAGTGACCAAAATGTTATTTTGAAACGATCAGAAAGATTATTTAGTCGTACATAACAGTTAGATTAAGTTCGGTAATCGATTAATGATCGATTCACTAAGAACATAGGTCGGTGCTTGTTTTAAGTTTATAAAAACATTTTTGGGGCCAGCAAAGTCACAGTTTAATATTTGTACTGTTTAACAAGTAATAGATTATGTATTTTATTTGTTTACTAAAAAATAGCCTATTGTGATTTTAAAGTTGTTAGATGAATGTCTTTTGTCTAACGGGTATGAAATTAAGTTGTGTAAGTACCGGGCGAAATCGTTTTGCTCGTGTTTTCCTCGGGTTGGGTTTACCAATTATCGATCACCAGATAATAAAGTAGGGAGCAGGAGTTAGCGGTAACGTCCGTGTGCAGCTCTTCTCCTACAAAGTGACTCTGAGCCGGCCCCGTGCAAGTTCGACTCCCGGTCACGTCTTTCGGATGGTGACGTTAAAGGTCGGTCCCAGATGTATATTGTCCCAGATATACACCTGAAAGAAAAAAAATAAAAAAATAAAATAAAATTAAAAAAAAATGAAGTAAGCATTGCCATAGCACTTTGATTTGCCGATCTTGTTTTATACCAGACGGAAACTTTTTGTGATGATACTTGAAAGTTGAAAGCGTGTACCTATAGAACCTGCTGCGACAGGAAAATCAGAGAGTAATAGTAGGCCTTGTCACAGCACTTTGATGTGCCATTCTTGTTTCTTAAGCCAGACGGAAATCTTTGCTGCTGAGATTTTGAAAAACCTGTATCCATAGAACCTGCTGCGATAGGGAAATTAGAAAAGAGAGTAATGCTGAAGTAAAACATCGAAAACGTGTATGAAAGCCTGCTGTCTCCTCATTATGATCGTCTGAAATAAAAGTGATGCATGACCGTGGGAGATTTGGAATACAGAAGTGAGAAGGGAAAACCATGCATGGTCTTCGTATTAACTAAAGAAAGAAAACCACACATGGTCGTTTGGTCTCGAAAGTTGACGTGGTCATGCTGTACAGAAGTTGGTACGGTCGTGCGGTCTTTGAAGTTAGAAGAATAGTTGACGTGGTCGTGCGGTCTTGTGAAAGAGTTGGCATGGTCATTGAGAAGTACCTGTGAATCTGAAATTGATCACCTGCACCAACTCACTGTAAATTTCGGTCAACGGACTTGGGGCTTGATCAGATAAGATCGATCAGATGATGGCGGAGTTACAGACCAGTATGTGTATTACGCCATCTGGAAGAGCTGATTAGGCGAATGGCAGACAAGCACCAAGATTCAGTTGAAATCCTCGCCGAAGGAAAACTTCGGAGCATCAGCACAGGTACTGCATCCAGACAGAAGGGAAAACGGAGTTTTCAGGACCGGGTTTAATATCCGGAGTACACGAACGCCCGAAGTGGAGAACAAAGCCATGAATCCACCGTCGACTCGACCAACCTTTCTAGCAAGACCAAAGAAACCAAACGTTGTACCGACCGTTTTGACGCCCGCACACCTGTTAAAGACTACCTATATGAACCATTTTGAGGCTTGCACCATGGTTAATCACTGGAAAGAATATGAGGCAATGGACTATCTGGCAGCCAGCTTGAGAGGCCCTGCTGTTAAACTTCTAATAGAAAATGGGAAGAGATCTGACTTACTATGAACTAGTGGACCGAATGAAGAAAAGGCTTTGGTCCAGGCGGTAAAGCAGAGGTATATCTAATCGATTGCGACAGCAACGAAGGGGCCGAAAGAGACACTCCAAGAATGGGGCCGGAGTATAAGAGATATGATTTATCTTGCGTATCCAGAATTCAAGGCGGACAAGATCGCTTGGAGAGAGGGCATTTCCTGGACGCGCCCAACCACGGTCACTGGATGAAGGGAAAGAAGCTGCCATAAATACAGAAGCATTCTTGAAAATGGAAGGAGAAAGAAAAGAGTACCGAAATGCTAGATAGAGCAGAGCTGTAGCTGGAGATTCAGCCGGGGGCTACGCTTCAACAGAAGCGGCTTCGTGGAAAGAGAAAACGGAGAAGTCCATCCAAGACCTGATTTTGAAAACCGAATCTCAAACTTCCCAAAGGTAAAGACAGGACACAAGGCAGTACGGATCAGGCCAGCAAGCTAAGACGAATAACAACAATTGCTACAATTGCGGAGAGTTAGGTCATTTTTCAAGAAATTGCCCACACCCAAGAAAAGGCTCTCAAGAGGGAACAAATAGTCAGGGAGGCGAGCGCCGATGTCACATCTGTAACCAAACCGGACATCTAAAGAAACATTATCAGAATGCACAGGTCACTGGGAAATCCAATCTGGAGCAAAACCATTCGCAAATTACCAGTGAATAACCACCACCAGATAATGGAAATTCAGGGGAGAATAGCTCAGAAGTGGGTCAAGCAAGAGTTGCTTCATCTGAACACGCACGGAGGCAGGGCTTGTTCATTGATCTAAAATCTCTGCTTGATACTGGTTCTCTCAACACATCGATATCTGAGGAGGCATATGGCAGAATTATTGAGGCAAGAAGACCATCTCTACGTAGAATTGCAGACATGGTGTACCAAGCCGATGGTTCACCTCTCGAAACCATGGGGAGGGCGTCGGTTGTCATACAGATTGGAGGTATAGTTGCGGCCTCTGAAGTCATAATAGCTGCATTGAAGAATCAAGGCATTCTGGGACTAAATCTGCTCATACAGATGAATGCGGTCTTGCATCTGCGAAGATTGGAGTCGCGAACCCCAAAAGGAATCATGGCGTGCAAGGATCACCAAGGAAAATCACTTTACTGCAGAATAGTGGCATAACAGACGAATACTATCCCGGCTGGCAGTGAAGTAATTCTACCTTGTGAAGTCAAGAGCACACAGCATCTGAGTGGAACAGGACTACTGGAAGGACCGTAGGATGGTGCAGAAACATCGGCAAAGGGCTTGATTGTTGCTCGAGCTGTCGTGATTGCAGATGAAGAGGTCATACCTGTACGAATTCTGGAAACCACAGAGCAGAATAAAATCGTCAAGAAGGGAACATGTGTAGTTAGTCTGTCATCACTAAGGAAAGAAGAAATCATAAAAGCAGAAGCAGAGGATAAACGCCCTCCACAGGTGCTCCAGAGCACATGACCTATTGACTAGAACTGCGCAAAATGTTCCAGAAGAGTATCACCAATCGATGGCCAAATTATTAGAAGACTTCAGTGATGTCTTTTCTACAGACCCGCTTGACATTGGCAGAACCAAGTAAGTACAGCACAGCATCAACACAGGAGATACAAGACCGTTCAGACAGGCCCACAGGAGATATCCTGCTCAACAGAGGGAGGAGATTGACCGACAGGTGCGAGATTTGCTGAAGCAAGGCTTAATAGAACCTACCCCAAGTCCATGGGCATCAAATGTGGTTTTTGGTATCCAAGAAAGATGGAAGCAAACTATGTGGACTGCCGTCGACTAACGCAAACACCATAAAGGATGCCTACCCACTGCCAAGAATCAGTGACACCCTTGATGCGTTAGGAGGGGCGAGATGGTTCTCTACACTTGACTTGGCCAGTGGGTACTGCCAAGTCGAATTGGATGAGGAAGCAAGACAGAAATCAGCTTGTTGCAAACGGTTGATTATACACATGACGTGCTATGCCCTTTGGGCTATGTTACGCACCAGCCACCTTTGAAAGGCTGATGGGCCGAGTGGTAGCTGGACTAAAGTGGTAGATCTTGCTAGTGTATCTAGAAGATGTGATTGTCTATGGCAGGACAATAGAGGACGAACTGGCCAGGCTTCGGATGGTGTTCCGACGTCTGAGGGAAGCAGGTCTTAAATTAAAACCGTCAAAGTTTCACTTGTCCTGCAGAAGCGTTCAATACATCGGTCACGCGGTCTCGGCTGAGGGCATCAGCACAGACCCAGAGAAGATAGAAGCTGTACGTAACTGGAAGACCCTGACTTCTGTCTCGGAACTGAGAAGCTTCATGGGCCTAGCACTCTACTATCGGCGCAATGTCAAAGGATTTGCGGAGATTGCATGAACCCCTGCATCAACTGATGGAAAAGAACAGACGATTCGAATGGGCCAGTGAATGCCAGTGTCAGGAGGAAGGAACTACTTGCCATCGTCATCTTCCTCAAATATTTCCGTCACTACCAGTACGGTCGTCGTATTACCGTAAAAACTGACCAAGGTAGTTGACTAATTTCAAATAACCCGATGGACAACTGGCTCGATGGCTCGAGATAATTTACCATGTAAGCAGTGCGGGCGTGATGATGAACCAGAATCAGAGCAAGAACAGGTCCGATTATTGTCGGTGGATACTAAACAAGTGAAGGATGAATTGCGCAAACTACAGAGAAGTGATGAAGACCCAGTATTACAGGTTAAACAAGACGGACAAATCCCACTGATGAGCAGACATCTGCCTGGTCACAAAAGGCTAAGCGTCTCTTAGAGTACTGGGATGTGCAGGAAGAGAAGAATGATATACTCTGTCGAAGGTGGTTAGGGTTTAGGATAAGGGTTAAGGGTTAGGGTTGGGTTTAGGATTAGGATTAGGATTAAAGTTAGGGTCATAGAAAATGCCGAAAGCCTGGAACAACGTACAGTCAAGGCCAAGTTACCCCGAATCATGGCCCCGAATCCTGAGCTGGTCGAGGACGGCTAGCTAGCTGTGCTAGCGATGATGATAGCACGTGCACCGTTTTAGCACGTGGTTTTTGATAGCAGCATCAGGGAGAATCGCTGGTGGTACTATCGTTGCATTAAATGATATAATCAACCTGCGTGCTGCATGTATGTTAGTGATCGTACACTTCTGGATAAATTTGACGGAGCACAGATGACGGAAGTTCTGGCTTGCGACAGGTATGATTGTATTTTTTCATGTGAAAATGATGTTTTTGGATCTCCACTAATAATGTGCAAAGCTTATCTGAGGTATCTAGATTTACACAGCGCTGTCGCGAAGCGCTGTACAACTACAAGCGGA
Source organism: Echinometra lucunter (assembly GCA_029962745.1). Taxonomy (NCBI): domain Eukaryota; kingdom Metazoa; phylum Echinodermata; class Echinoidea; order Camarodonta; family Echinometridae; genus Echinometra; species Echinometra lucunter. Next base: position 81,456 of record JAPZVO010000113.1, on the reverse strand, counting down.
CATAGGAAATCATTGTGAACCCCGGTGCAAAAATTGCGACAACATCGTGTTTGTGATGACGCTCAATTCTCTCAGCTACTAATACTGTTTTCACACTGCCGAAACGGAATATCCATGCCGTTATATTTCATGACGCTTCACTTTCAAAACGCTTCCAAAACGCTTCTGGTTTCTTTTCACACTGAACCAATGAAGTCCGTTTTGAGCGAAAGCGTAATATTACGGTGTGAGAGAGTGCGGAAATACGTCATTACCCACCATGCCTTGCACTTGTCTTCAATATCTTGTGCTATGTACGCAATACACGAGGTATGCTACACGAAAAACGTAAACATCGTGGCTCGATCAAAATTAGTAAACTTAAATTTTTTTGTTTTATTTGATATATGTAACAAAACAAATCAGTTATTCAGAATAAAATGTATAATTATTACTTAACTTATTGCAATTTGTTTAAATTTACTGAATAATGATTTTTTTTATTTGTATGTATAGTTTAATTTTAAACTCATGTACGAATGCTAACGCGTTTGTTTCTTCATACATGATTCGCGTCCATGCACCTAGTAGCGTCGAACGTACGCTGCACTGCCATGCCGATCCATGCAGCTCGCTAGCGCTGCGATCGAAGATACCCGCGCTTTCACTCGTTTCCCGCATTTTCCAGGTTTTTGGTGGGAACCTGGTTGACCTTTGACATTTCATTCCGCTTTATTTCCTTTTTTCTGTACATACCAAAAAATAAAGCGTCATATTTGGAATATTCCGTTTTCAAAACACCTCAAAACCTAGTGATAGACCTCACACGTAGATTGCGGAATATTTGGTTCCGTTTTCAAATATGACGCTTTGCCGAGTGTTCATACCAAAGCGTTTTTTTTTTAAAACGCTTTTATTCCGTTATATTTGTTTGGTGTGAAAGTGGTATTAAGTGACATTATCTTGGAAATGAATGTGTGATTGATGTCTTTTCACTTCTCATATTTATTTTGACGATTGGGAACTTACCAAAATGATAATTTATTGCCTCGTCTGCACTCAGAATATTTGTTCTCTCCGCCGAGGTTCAACCAGAAGTTTGACCTCTCGCACATACAGTCTATGTATGCAAATGCTGATTATCTTCCGGGATACCGAATGGGTTCAACGCCCAAATTGTGTTGTGTCCTTATCTGACGGGTCTGGCCACCCGTAGGTCAAAACGGCGCTTTGAATAGAGAAACTCATTGCCGATGAGAACGGGAAATAAATTGACCGAGATCTTCTATAATAGAAGAGAAAATTTTTGAGTTTACTTATTAACAATGTCCCTGAGCCTGAGGCTCGCCAATTCGGCATTAGCTTGAAAAAGGAAACCACCGTTCACTCTGTACAGCAACGCTTCATTCAGTCACACGTATTGGTTTCCTATTTCCACCTCCATTCTCTCTGTACACAGGTGTGCGTATCATTTTAACAAGTGGTTTCCTAAACCACGGTATGGCCTCAATTTCTCCATTTCTGCTTTATTATCTGATCGCGAAATAAGTTCATCAGGATGGTGAATTAAATAAGTGTTAAGTTCTTTATACACATCCAAGAATTTTGTTTACTTGTGATAGTTTCGACGACGGGCTGTCATCTTCTTCAGACGGTGACTAATTGGCGAATGATGATTTTGGCGCCAATTAGAAATCACCCAGGTGTGAAGCTCGGGTGATAGCGCCATCATAGATGTCAGACAGTTTACAAAGGTTGGATGGACAATCGTACACACGCTCACAGAGAGCATCAGCGAGCCAAGTGACCAACAAATAAGCCATAACAGATCACGCGGCAAAAGAAAACCATGTCATCAACTGGGAGGGGACACGATTAGTAGCGAGGGAGAGCCAGGACCTCAGCAGACGAATTAGAGAGGCCATCTGGATTAAGAGAACCCCCCCCCCCCCAATATGAACCGGGATGGGGGCATATCAACTGTCTGGCATATATGATGGCGCTATCACCCGAGCTTCACACCTGGGTGATTTCTAATTGGCGCCAAAATCATCATTCGCCAATTAGTCGCCGTCTGAAGAAGATGACAGCCCGTCGTCGAAACTGTCAAAGCTAAACAAAATTCTTGGATGTGTATAAAGAACTAAGCACTTATTTATTATCTGATGAATGAACTGAAAATACATAGCCGTGTGCTCCATTTAAGCTAACGATGTTATTTGTAGGCCCCACTCAACAACGCTTAATTTAATTAGGGTCAAACATGTGTCAGACTGTAGCGAACATTCAGTGAATGTGACCTTGTTTGTTAACACACGGTATTTCATTCAGTTTCAGCAGGAAGTCACCGATTCTGTGTAGAAATAGAAAGTTGCTGAGATTTTGGAGTGGCTGGAATACAATGGTGCAGTGGAAGACGCCCAAGTAGGTCTCCCTGTCGACAAGTCAGCTCTTCCCTTCAATAAGCAAGAGGAATTAGAAGACCTTGACAGAGTCCTTCAGCAAATTCAGAAGAGAAAACAGTATCATATTTAATGAGATAAAAAAAAAAATCATATAAAGTGTTCACCCTTTTACGTTTCTGGAAAAATTAAAAGGGCATATTCCCTTGCCAATTTAGCTATGTAAGTGCAGAACCATCTTCCATGCGTTTTGACCAGTGCAAAGTACAATATGTCACCCTTTTGCACAAACCAATGACATGTTTTGATTAACAAATTTTCATGATGCAGGAAATGATTGTAATTTTCTCTGATCAGAAGTTGAGAATATGTATTGTTCATGAGACAGTCCTGGTACGGAGGGCACCCAAACGAAGTAGTGAAAAGTAGTAAATAATTTTTTTAATTGCACAATTGTAGAAAGAAAGTGAAGCAAAGTTGATAAAAAATATAATAACAGCTGAAATATCCAAAAGTATGCTACCTAGTAGAAATGTTATTCTTTCATTGAATTATTTACAAAAATGATATGTGCCTTAATTTTCATTCATGAAACCAAATTAGAGGGCTCTAAATGTGTAAGTAATATTTGTTGTATTTTTAGTTCCATTCATAATGTGAATGTCAGCTTGAAAGCATTCCGAGCCCTTGACTTGAACTGTACTATCCCTTTCACGTTACTTTCTCTCCTAGGTGAGCCATTTCAATTCAGGAGGATGTGCGGAGGCAGTAACCAAGATAATGCAGAGAGCAATGGAGCCCAAATTAGCAGTCAGATACAACTTGAAGAGGCAGAGGGGTGCAAAGAGCCTTTCTTCTTTAAAGTTCATTGTTGATGAGTATGGATCCTTCCCTTAGTGAGCTACGAGTGTATCCTATCTGCATCTTAATGATAGCAGTTAGCTTATCTTGACTCACACCATATTTCTTTATTTTTTAAAGATAAAAATAAGTTGATGGATGTCCTGTAGACCTGTCAGTATTATATTACAAGGATTATAATACATGTAGTGAAATTGCTTACAGATAAAACTCCATCATGTTAGGTACTATATGAATTTAAATTGCACGTATTACATGGATGTGGACGTGTCGTTACTTTCAAGGTAAAGTGTGATCTAGCCATTGTGAGTAAAGTTTCGGTGACATATTCTTATGAGCTTAATAGACAAATATTCACGTGAAATTCAAAGTTTTTATTTTTTATGCTTTTGCAAGTAGCATGTAATTCGCCTTACCGTACTGTGTGTATTGGCGAATTATGCGGCGGGAGGCACATAACGGCATTTTCAAATTCAAGCAAAGTGGTCCTCTCAGTGATTGTCTCGTGAGACAAAGGATAATAAAATTGCCGTTTGCGTCTAACTTACACTTTTTCATTCCAAATTATGGTTGGTTTCAGGGTTTTTTAGTACAAATACAAGTACTCGTAGACATGTTTCATCTTAGTTTGAAATTTTTTTTAATCAGCTACTCACAAAGTTAGCCAATGCCTTTAACTTAGCACATTCACATAGACAACAAATCAATAAAAATACATCCTTGTACTCTATGCCAAAAATTGCTAAAACGGGCTATTACAAATATCGGAGTACATACCCGGTAACTTGAAGAATCAGGAAAAACATTAAAGAGAAGTGTTGCTGTACTACATAGCAGCTATTCAGTCGAAGTAAAACATTACAGGAGTCCATTCCTCCTCTTGTACAAATAAACTTCACTGAAGGATGAAACTACACCGACAGCAGAGGTGTCAGAGCTACACCGATAGTCTCAGGGAAGTATTGGTTCAAATTCCCATTGAGAAAGATAGTATGAAAAATTACACACAACACAAATGTAGCTGCTAATGTATCAGCGACCGGGATTTGCTCTAAGCTCTTTTACACGTAATAAGAGATCCTACGACACCGCCCTAAAATGGCGAATTTTGATTGGTATTTTTTTCGTAATCAGGAATAACGCAAATCACATAACAAATAACAATGTCTTGGAAACAGAGGCGTCGATCCATTTTTCGGAGGGGGGGGGGGCAAGACGACCAAGCAGAGATGAACCCCCGGCTACTGAGATATATATATATATATATATATATATATATATATATGTATATGTTTATGTGTGTGTGTGTGTGTGTGTATATATATATACATATATATATATATATATATATATATATATATATATATATATATATGTATATATGTATATATGTATATATATATATATATATATATATATATATATACATACATACATGTATACATGGCATAGGCCTATGTCATCGTGAAGCATTTTCAATGTGGGGAAAATACGCATCTTGCTAGACTGTGAATTATCCTGGTTTTTTGTTGTGGTGGTTTTGTTTAATTTTGCGAGCGAGCGAAGCGAGCGAGCAAAAAAATAGCAACTTTCTTGTTATGAGAGATGTGTTTAGTTATCAAAATACACTATAGGCATAAATGATACCCAATATATATATATATATATATGGTTACCTCGCTGCCATATATGACTCTATTTTGTCAAATCGCTGGTCCATTGTTGCTACCCCCGAAACCACACTGTGTTTAATATTACGAGCGAGCGAAGCGAGCGAGGAATCACACAATGTTTTTGATGGTAGATGTAGTAACTCCTTCAACAAATTACACTGTGAGCCCATGAAACATCTATATTATCTATTCGGTCTCATCTCACTTACCGAATTTGTTTGCTTTTCAAAACCATTAATATCAAACGAGTGAGCGTAGCGAGCGAGGAAAAATACCCTTTTCCATATGATAGCAGTGTTATTTCGTCATCATAATGCGCTATACAAGAACGGAATGTTATCATTATCATCATCAGAATACACTATAAACCTGCATGATATCTAAATAATACATCCGATCACCAGTGTGCCTAATAATTTTGACACTGTTTTAGCTACCTGGCTTGCAGCCCGAATCCATTCTGTTTCTGCCATTAGCTAGCAAGTGAAGTCAACGACTGATCCCGGCAAAATTATATGGATTCGGCACCAAAAATTTGTCAACCCCATCGATGCCCAAATATTATGATATTTTGGAATCTCGCTGCTATAATAAGCTACTTGCTGCCCGAAATCATCTTGTATCTAGCTTTTACCAGCGAGAGAAGCGAGTGAGCTAACGAATTTTTTTTTTTTTTTTAATCTAGGCTGTTATCTACTGAAAGTGTAGGCCTATCATTTTTTAGATCAACTGGCCATTCGATTTTTTGGAGTGATATCTTGTTTGGTTATATTACTTCCTATGAGTAGAAGAATAGTATAACATTAGATAGGAACTGTAGATGCAAACCGATTTCCCTTCATAAAAATAGTAATTATCATCGGCATTGGTTAAGATACTTAAATGCGAGCGAGCGAAGCGAGCGAGCGCTTCCCAGTGTCACATTTACTTTCTTTTTTCCTTGTTTTCCGCTTTCATTTCACTTCCTTCACGTCCTTCTTTCCTTTTCCTTTCTTTTCTCTTTCTTTTTTCCTTTTTTCTTTTTCCTTTTTTTTGGGTTCGGAAATTATTGGGGGGGGGGGCAAAATGATATCTTTGTCCCCCCCTCCCCGAAATTTTCTTGGGGGGGGGCAACTGCCCCCCCCCCCCTTGCCCCCCAGGATCGACGCCTCTTCTTGGAAATACTTTCTTAAGAAATAAACAGAAGGTAGAAGTTCCTTTGCATCCAACTCAGAAAAGGCATACCAAGTTGCGTCAGAATCGAGGTTTTAGTACTCAGTATCAAATTAAAAAGTACTTCAGTAATTTTCTGATTTAAAAGATAGTTTGAGAAATCGTCACTACACAGGTGCTAACAGTAATTGTAGGTTCAAGACTGTACAAGACAGTGGTGCAAGTGGAGGTCAGGGCAAGGAGGCTTTTCTATGTGATATGCCTGTGCCAGTGCTGTGTGCGTTGAGACTTCATTGCGCTGCATAAACTGTCTGCATTTGGTAATTAAGATTGTTACTTCACCTGTAGTGTGGCCTACAGTATGGAATGAGACAAGTTAATTGCACTAGGAAAAGAGTTTGGTTTGGAAGGAAGTGAATTGAAAGAATATGCTAATGAATGTGTGCGTGAAGCTAGAGATGAACGAGCGGCAGCAGGGAGTGCCGAGGCTGAAGCTAGGAAAGTAGAAACTGAAGCTAGGAAATCAGAAGCTGAATTAGTACCTCAGCAGGCTGAAGCTAGGAAGGTAAAATCTGACTTGGTAGCTCAACAGATTAGACTAGATGAGTTAAGGAAAACTAATGGGACGGGACCTAGCTCACATGCCTGGCATTCACATAGGCACAGTATTCCTCCTCTCCCTGGTTTTCAAGAAGGAAAAGATGACATAGATAGTTATTTGTCTAGGTTTGAGAGACAGCTCACCAATACGACCAGAAAGGTTTGAGCCTAATCTTGAGAGAGAGAGAGAACCAAACCGAAGATGGAACCGGAGTGAAGTTAGCGTCTGGCGACACCCTCCCGGTACCATCAGCAGCAGCGAGTGGAGATGCCAGTCATCAAGGAAATTTCGAAAGGAAAGCTCGTGGACGTTCTTCTTGACAGCGGTTGCACAACTGTCATCGTTCGACATGACTTGGTGTCGGAGGAACAGTTCATTGGAGAACAGCGGACATGTTTGCTCATTGATCATAACGTTCCATAACGTTCCAAGTTAGTACCGTATTACCAAAGCAATTTAATAGGATCCTATTTAGGCCTGAGTTCCATTGGACATTTATTGTAGGTATAAAACCATCTTTTCCAAGGGCGTAAGTACCCAGAGAGGATCGAAACCAGGACTTTCGTATACATGTATTAGAGTCAAGAGGTGTGATAGTACTCCCACTGGGGTTTATGCACATTCAGATTAAGATTCAGATTCAATTTTTTTATCAGCCTTGATATCAATAACAGCGATAACGGACACAATGATCCTTCTAAACATATTTTTGTAAAGTATTTTAAGATAATTCATTTGGACAAAGCAATACCTTGAGAGATCACATCTGCTTGGAAAATCAAATGAAGAAAAAACAATGCGCCATCATTGCTAAGTTCAACTCATATCGTAAGCATGACGAGGCCATCAAGCTCAGATGAAAAGTAGCTGGAACTAGAAAGGTTATCCTTGAGGACCTCACCTCTGTCAATGCTAACTTACTAAGCGGAGAATAATGAGAATATCAAAGCTGCCTGGTCTCTGGATGGCAGGATCTTCGCGATCGGCAAGACCCCTTCCGATCATTTCCCTTTTTTCCAAGTTTCAATGAAGTACAACTTATTTAAAAATCATTTGATATATGAACGTCTCAATATCAATGAAAATACTATTACCCCTTTCAAAGGAAAGCTTGCTGTTATTGCTTGGAAACAAATATTGTTTAGTGAAATAATGAAATTGCTTAAAACAGATTTTTAATGAAATTTAGTAATTTATGAAATAACGCATTTCAAATTTTCTAACATTAAAGGGAATAAGAAAGGGAAGAACCCTTGGATTGATTCAGTATCATTACATAACATAGGTTAAAAAAACTATTTAGAAAATATCGTGAGAGTCCAAACTATAATACAAAAAAACCAATATGTTAAAATAAGGAATTTTGTTAACAAGTCAATAAAGAATGCTCGGAAAAGGTTTCGTTTCGTTTCGTTTCGTTTCGTTTCGTTTCGTTTCATTTATTTCATTTGCATAAAAATAAAACGAGTACAAGCATATAATATATCACAAACATTATACACATAATAATATAACAAAGAATGAAAGAGAGAACTTAGGAAAGGCCTTTTAAGGCTTTGTGAATGTAAGTTCCCTCAAATAAATAGAAAAATATAATTCAGGCATATAAAATTGCAAATATGTCATACCCCATCCCATCCCCTTTTCTTACGAACAAAAGACCACACCCCAATACACACACACCCACACCCACACACGCGCACACACACCTACACCTGGAACACTCATCAGAGGAACCAGAGGCCTATGTACTACATGTGCGTGTATACTGTTGTGATAATGATTATGAAGTAAGATTATAAAGTATTTGTGCTACACATGGCTGGATAAAAAGTAATTCTTTAAAGCCCTCTTAAACTGAAATAATGTTTTGCATTGAATAATATTACTTGGGAGGGAATTCCATATAACAGGTAAATTATAACGAACTGACTTTTGAGATAAGGTACTTTGAACTTTCCACGAATATATCATATCTGAACTATGAGTATTATGATCATGTATTTGACTATTGACACAGAAATATAGTGATATAGTATTTGGAAGGAGTCCTTTAAAGTAAAAAAAAAAAGGAATTAACGCAACGTGATACTTATAAAGATCAAATACAGTCAATGTTTTTAACTTGTAAAACAGGGGGGCTGTATGACAAAGACAGTGACTCCCTGTGCAAATTCGTACACATTTCTTTTGTAACTTGAATGAAGAGTCTAATTTCATTTTACTACTATTTCCCCACACAGTGATGCAATAAGAAAGATATGGTAGTATTAGGGCGTTGTACAGAGTAAATAATATAGATAATGGAAGATAATATTTTAATCTGTATATAATACCTCAACATTAAGAAACTTTTGATACAATATTGTCACTGTGTACATCCCAACGTAGGGTCTTTCGATATAAACTCCGAGAAAATTTACAACATCTACCTTATCAGTATATGCTGAACCAAATTTTATTGCGAGTTGTGTTGAAAGTATGTCAAAAGCGTTGCTATGGAAAAGTATGAAATGGGTTTTGCTTAAATTAACAAGTAATCTATTGGCCTTAAACCAGTTTGAAACATGAGATAATTCATTATTAACATTTTGTTCGAGGCTTACCACTAGGATAAAATAATGTGGTGGTGTCAGCATACATGATATATTCAAACTTATCTGAGGAATATACTATATCATTAATGTATATAAAAAACAAGAACGGCCCTAATATGGATCCTTGTGGTACTCCATTGGTCACTACTGTATAGTCTGATGAGAGACAATCATAAACAATATATTGAAGTCTATGAGATAAATAACTTTCGAACCATTGTAACGGAGGCCCACGAATACCATAGTAATTTAATTTGAAAGGAGTATTTTGTGATCAACATTATCAAAGGCCTTTGAAAGGTCCATGAATATACCAATACCAAATTTATTATTTAACATTGCAGAAATAACTTTACTTTGTAGGTCAATAACAGCATGTGCAGTTGAGTGGTTACGCCTAAAACCATACTGGCTATCTGTTAGAATATCATTTTTAAGAAAAGAATAAACACGACTATATAAACATTTTTTCAACCAGTTTTGAAAGGCTAGGTAAGATTTATATTGGTCTATGATTTTGAAATAGGTGAATTTCACCTTTTTTATACACTGGGGTAATTTTTGCAATCTTAAATTTATCTGGGAATGTTCCAGTAGATAATGAAATATTAAAAATGTGAACTAATGGTTTAACAGTGGAATGAATAATTTTTTTTAATGAACTGATACTTAAATTATCAAAACCACATGCCGTACTATTATTCAAAGACTTAGAGATTTCAATTATTTCATTTTCTGTAATAGGCATAAAAAATACAGAATTAGGGTAAAAATCCTTAAGATAATCGGAGTGGGTCTTGGAGGTAACAAAAGACTCATTAATAATTGCTTTAGAACAACATGTAGAAAAAATGTAAATAAAATGCATTTACTATTTGCTGAGAATTTTAATCCTTTCTCAATTGTCTAGAAAGTACTGTGGTAAAGAATCTTTGGGTTTATTCAAGACAAAATTTATTACAGACCATGTACCCTTAGGATTATTTCTCGTTACTTTGTGGCAATAATATTCTCCTTTAGCATTACGTAACCAATTATTCACCTTATTTCTATACTTTTTCGAAATTCCTTTCATTAGATGTAGAAGTATTACACAAGTATTTTTTGTACAATCTGTTTTTCCTTTTGATACAACGAAGTAGAGAAGGTGATATCCAGGGCTGAGAAAAACCAAACGATGAGTTCAAACTTATAAAAGAAATGGCAACACTAGGATGATTTCATTTCAAAAGATCAATATCATAATCGCCAACTATAAAAACATTCCTTCTCTCTTTACTTACAATATTAAGCATATGATTATAAAACTGTAATATTCTTCACTGTCAGAATTTGGTCTTCGATAAATAACACCAACCGTATACTTCATCCGAGATTCGGAAACAAAATCAATAAACAAATATATGCACATAGTCTATCAGTATAGGTATCATATGAGATATCTTTTCTCAACTGAAATTGTATATTTTCTTTCACGAATAATGCCACAACACCACCATTTACCCTATTAGAATTAATGAATGTATACCCATCCAATTGAAGAGGGATAACTGGGGTGTTAAAAAGCCACGTCTCAGATATTGCTACAACTGAAAAAGAATGTTTACGTATATATATAATAAATCTGTAATACCACAAAAGTTTTTCTGAAGACTCCGTGCTTTAAAATGAATGAGATTAAAACCAATATGTTTGCTGAAAGTAGAATTAAACTCACAAGGTGTGTAACATTTACAACTAACAAAAGAATTTCCAGTATATAAGTCGGGATCAATATTTTCAAATGGATCAGCCATGGGGGAAGTGGACATATTTCCAAATGCACAAGGCGATACCTCTGAAAAACACACACGCACACTCACAGTACAAGCAAACTAACATCCAATGACCCATACGTTAAAGGTCCACATCTATGGAATTGAATATAAACTTTATTTGGAAGATAAAGGTGTTCTGTGTTCAAAATAACACTCATTTCAAGAGTTTGTGCAAGGATATATTTTTTAATATTTTTTTGCAACTTGATTTTGCCCCTAAGCCCCACCCCCTTTTCAAGCCCAGAATCGTGATTATTATGCAAATGCACCAGTGACGTCACATGCAGACATTCAGCTGCAGTTCACTGCAAATTCCTACTGGAAAGCCCGTGAAACTGCCTGGACTAAACTCCCCGCATAATTTTAGAGCATTATCTTCGCCAATTTCTACCAAATTTGAAATATATAAGTCTTACTTGTGCGTTTGTGTCGTGTGAAATAGTTGAAAAAACAGTTTTTTCCATGGAAAACAGAATTTGCGGTTCGGATCAAGCCTTCCAAAATTGCACTTTTGTTGAAGTTGCACGCCACGGAATCTCCCTTTCATAAATTGTTGAAATAAATTCGTGGCTCGCAAAAACGTTTGCATTTGGTTCTGGCACAAATAGTTTCTTAAAATGTATGACTATCCATTTTTAAACTCTGAAATTAGCTTGAGAAGAGCAAATCTGAGCCCATTTCGCTCTGACAACCGGACGCGAACCAGGCAGTGGGCGGAAACATGTTGTTGAGTCTGCGAGTGTCGAGTGTGATGTGAGCGAGTAACAGACGGAATCATGTCAATTCGCGTTAAAAGAAAACACCTCAATGTATGTAAAATAAGGATTTAACTCTAAATATACTTGAAGATAACCAGTTATTTCACGGTAGACGTGGGTCATTCAATATTGACAGCAGGCAGTTAGAGTAAATCGGAAGGAATACTCTAAAAGATCGGTCCCACATGCTTTCTTTCGTGTAGTGAGAGAGTGACGTGACTGATTGAGTGAGTGAGTGAAAACTCTGCAGACTGCATGAGTTCATGAGTTCAGTAGCTTTCACGTGTTGTTCGTGTTGATCGAGTGATTATTTCTGTTTTATAGTTATTGTAAGCTAAATCACTTATCTGCCCTGAAAGTCTGACAGCAACCAAAGTTTTCATGGTTTGGATCAATTTTTTTTTCTGATCCATGAATGAACAAGTCTTTCAAAATGTACTGAAGTGAAGGAGAATGTTTGAAAAAGGGGGAAAGGAGTAAGTAAGTACCTAAGTAAGGCATTTGATCGCATCGACTATAACATATTACTATATATTAAAACTACAATTTTATTGAAAAAGTGATCTTTCTCTACTCTGGTTTCCAAATTAATTTATTTAATCGTGTGCAACATCATAGCCTTTAAATGTCTTATGCGGTGTGCCCCAAGGATCTATCCTGGGGCCACTCTAATTTTTGATATTGATTAGTGATCAAATTATATATGTTAATAATTATAATAATAACATTAAACATTTTAGACATCAAAATGAGTAATCAAGACATAAAACATGTAAGTCACGCAAAATATCTAGGTGTCTTGATCGATGAAAAACTTACATGGAATAACCACATAACGGATGCAACAAACTAAATATCCAAAAATGTCGGAATCATCCGTAAACTTAGCAATTTCTTGCCTCAACGTCTTCTCTTTACTTTGTACAATACCTTAATCTTGCCCCATTTATCCTATTGTAATGTAGTGTGGGCAAACACATATCCAACAAAATTGCAACCATTGTATATTTTACAGAAAAAAAAGTTATTAGTATCTGTTCATTTTCTTGGAGACTAGCCCATACTAAATAATTGTTTGTTAAATTTAATGTTCTTACTGTTTTCAATTGAATTCTTACTACTGTGCAATATTTCTTTTAAACATAAGCTAGATAAACTCCACAAATCACTTTCATCAATGCTCACCTTGAATCTATCTGTACATTATCATAATACAATATTGCCACAGGAGATATGACGATATACTCCAAGAAAAAAGTACTTGATGGGAGCCATGGTAAGTTTCAAATTTCGATCTTTATTTTAGATTCATCTTCAGGAACTGAAACATAGAGTGAGATCGAAAATTTGAAACTCACCATGGCTCTCATCGTAGTACCTTTTCTTGCAGTATATTATCATAATACTAGAAGTAGAAATAAATATCATCTATGAACTGTTAATAAAAATTATACACTTTTTTCTTTTAGGCACTATGCTCCCGATACAAGTACCCCAGCACGCCTAGCGACAGTCAAGCTGCCCGGAACGTCGAGTCTTCTCTCCTTCCTCCGCCAGACTCAATTCTCATCGTCGACTCAAGCCTCTCAACTCTTCATCTGGTTTACAGTCCTTTTCAGGACTACACCCAGTCTCAAGAAAAAATACTCTACCCTCAAACTTTCCTACTTTCTCGTCCCTCCATTTCACCTCCATCTGTATCCACTTTACCTATAGTCCTTTTAGGACGTACCACATGGTGAAACCATAAACCCTTTCTACGTATACCAGTACCACCATGCAAACCTTCAAACATCATATGCTCCCGTTATTTGGAATAATCTCGCACAAGAAATAAAATCGAATAACTCATTGTGTTCCTTTAAGATAAAACTTCAATCTTACTTAAAGGCATTGGCTAACTTTGTGAGTAGCTGATTTAAAAGAAATTCTCAAACTAAGATGAAACATGTGTATGAGTACTTGTATTTGTACTCAAAAACCCTGAAACCAACCATAATTTGGAATGAAAAAGTGTAAGTTAGACGGCGATTTTATTATCCTTCGTCTCACGAGACAATCACTAAGAGGACCACTTTGCTTGAATTTGAAAATGCCGTAATGTACCTCCCACCGCGTGATTCGCCAATACACACAGTACGGTAAGGTGAGTCATACACGCATGCGCGCTCCTTATGTCTATTCTGCGCAACCGACCCTCGTATAGTTTTCAAACATTGGTTCGCATTTTTGATATTTAAAAATACTTCCTGTGGATATTATACTTTGGAACTTTCAGACTGGTATATTTTTACACTATAACCGTTATGTTTATCCCATTTTCAAGTAACAAAACAAGATTTTTTTTAAAATCATAACAATGTTAACCAATGTCTTTAATCACAAGTGTTTGATATTTTGATAATACTGTCATGTAATGTTTTGTGACGGGCTTGTGTGGTAAAGTGTATTTTTGATTATTCATTCATTTGCAATACTTTATCAATCAAATTTGATATTTGATATTTATATGTTCAATACTGATATTTATGCAACTTATTTTACCTTTATTCTGGGTGGTCATCTCGGAAATCCATAAGGACTTCTATGGCCATCCAATTCCAATAATGCTTTTGTATTGTTATCTGTTGTAGTGTTTTATCTTCTTACCTTATCTTGTATTGTTGATTTATCAATATTGTTTTTATGTCACGATTGTATTCTGATTTCTTGTATTTGGGGGGAATTGAACAAAATATTATTAAACTGAATTGAACTGAATTTTGAAATGTTACAATATACGAGGAAAGACCTCAAATTATAATTTCTTAGTAACGGCAGGACATGCTAAAAAAAAGCATAGCTTGTATAATACATAGGCCTACACTCTTACTTCCTCTGACTGAAATTGCATTCATCAATAATGCTCACGATTAAAGGAGGTAATTTGCCTCCTCGCACCTTTGAAAACACTATAGAAGTGAAAAAAAAATGAAAATGAAAAATGAAAAAAATAAATAAAGAAAGAAAGACGTTAACATCAAATTTTCTAACATATGTACATTTCACACAGTTATCTTCAAAGTTTCATTTCAATTTCGATTTCAGTTCTATGGTTTAATTCAAAATATCATAATTGTGGCAGTTGATACTGCCGAAATGCAACATTGTTTGCATAGTAAAATTAATAAGAGCAACATAATTGAATTTCCAGTATATTACATGCATGCTTTTCACTGAGGCGTTTCTCCAGTTTTGTTATTTCGTTCAAAGGCTTTGTGTTACCGTTGACTCTAATCATAATGCAATTCTAAAAAAAAATAAATTTGTTTAAAGATTAAGTTTTGTTTGCTCTTAGTACAAGTCTTTGAAAATATTCTCAGCCAATATCTATATGAGCTTGACTTTGTCACTGGCAAGTAATAGCCAAGGCATGACAAGTTATACGTCCTAAATTTCTGTTAATCATTAATGATGTGTTTGACGATGTGTACATATGGAATGATTATCTCAGTAGTAACAACTAAAACTTGACTCTGGAAAATTAGGATCAAGATATTTTTGTAGTTGACGTATACAACTTTGCACGTATCAGTTGTCTTTCGACTTCGTCCTAGATTTTTTCAGTTTATATATATTTTTTTTCAAATACGTATACATCAATCTGATTGTCATTTGCTCCTGAAATCGACAGCTCAAAATTGGGATTTGAACCAACATGTTCGCTTTGTAAGAGAAGCAATACATAGACCTAATTCACGTTCCAGGTGAGACAGGTAAGAATTACTCTGTAGATTTGATGTTCTCATAGTACCTTATACATTATTATCTATATAGGACATTTTTGCGGCGCATTAAAAAACACATATTTTTGTCTGTATGATTTGTCTGTTCAATATCAGAGCATATTGTATAAAACGCCAAATTCCCCATAGGCTCATGCACAAAATTTGCCGTGCAATATGATGCGATATTGCATGGTCTCTTCTCGTGCGCGCAATAAAACAAAAATGCGCAATAAAGATTACAATGCGCGGATACGCAATACACGCAATACACAAACGACACTTTGATGACGTCATAAAGAGGTAAGTCAAACTTGTGTGATCAAAATAAGTGTATGATGGGGGCCCTTTTAGTTGCTGAAATGACTTTTATTGAATTTAAATCCCTTTCTTGTCGGGTGTAGATAATAATAATTATATTGGATGGCTTTATTTCATGGAATACCAGGAATATTCCACTCGTTAGGGCCAATATTGCACTCATCTTCGATTCGTGCAATATTGGCCCTAATTCGTGGAATATTCTCTGGTATCCCATTCAGAGCCATCCAATATAATATAATTAATATACGAAAATGAGGTATATGCTAATTAATGGCAGGGCCAAAGCTAAATATCATGCTTAGTTTTTTAGTTCATTGCAACAACTCTACACCATGTTAAAATGCAAGTACATTTAATGAAGAAAAAAATGTGACAGAGGTGTACCACGATAATTTTATGACGAACATATCGAAATTCACGATGGCATCCAAAATGGCTGCCGTGTCGACTACATAGATATTTTAACGTAACTTCGGATGGGAAAAAGCAATCAAGATACAATATGTGTCAAAGAAAAGATAATTAAATTCCTGTTAATTTGCTACCCAACTGGATGACGCTCAAACTATTTATCATGTTGATAATGTAGAAAATATATCATTTTATAATCAATTTTTACTGAAAACGGGAAAAATGTAGATACATTTTTGCATTATAATGATAATTTTTTTCAGTGGATCGTATTGTTAACGTAATCATTTTTTTTCATGTATTTGTACAACACAGTGATAAAATCCCATGCTATATCTACTTGTCTTCAAACGTTATAATATGCAAAAGTGTGGGGTAGTGTTTTTCTAAATTACAAATTCTGCGTGTATACTGCCCACTCATATATTTATACAGCAGTCGTAGGCGATTGGTGCAGAAACTCCCTCCTTTACATTTTCATAAATAGTGCCATGGTTTGACTTAGCAGCATTTACCTGGTAATACATTTTTGTAAATCATATTATTACTAATATCATTTACAATACAAATGTATCATTATCATTGACTGCAAAATAGGAAAGTATAATAGCTTGTTCTATAAAGATATTTTCCAGGTCACATTCAGTTACAAATATGCCTGATTTAGCATGATTATGCAAGTATGTTCATCACAGTGTCTGTAGGCATAGACCCGGTCATAATTATTCTATTGATGCCATTGGCCTTTTGATCATCCTCTAATAAAAAAGGAGAGAGGAAGCAGTTTAGAGGAAAGAAAGGGAAAAAAGAGAGAAAAAAACTAGGTAGTACTCCCTTGTATTGAAGTATCTTAATCAATGCTGGTAATATCAATAATTGCTATTCTTATGAACGGAAACTAATTTGCATCGTGTGTCTCTTTCTGATAGCTGAAAAAAAAACCTTCAAGGAGAATGACATTGATTTTTAATCAGACTTTGACAAACCACATAATTCGTACCCAGTGACGAATTCACCTGTCTCGATGATATTTTTTTTCAGTTTCCTTTCCGTCATTTCGTGTATTTGCATCTCGACGGCTCCTATTTGCCTAAATCCTCCTTTAACCGTTATTTAATCTTTGTTGTTGTTGTTGTTTCTGAGAATTGATTAGGCCTAATAGATAAGCCATGACTTCGTTCGGAGGCTCTTTTTCTCATACAAGCCGGGGATAATTTTTTTTCAAATTATCTGCTTTCTTATGGTCTCTACAGTGGCAATCAGGCTTAAAATATAAGAAGCCTGAACAGACATTTTGATGATCTATAGTTACTTTTGAATAACCCTTCACCCAAAACTTTATCTGTTATAGGTTTAACAGAGACTGGGCGATCTCAAGATTAACCTCCCATCTTCAATTGGCAACTAGAATTGTATCTCCAAAAACAGACAGGGGAGAATATAGAATATATACATTCTCCAAAGCTTTCGCTGTTCTGTTCATGAAAATATCTCCGTTAGCAATGACACTATCGAATCTCTTTTTTCTGGAAATCGAAGTGACAGACGGCAGGAATGTAATAGTAGGTGTTGTTAATCGACCTCCGAGTTATCAAACTTGCTTCGAAGTTCTACTGCTAAAAATAAGGACCGTTTTTAACGGGAGACTTTAACAATGATATACTTAGACGTAATATGCAACTAATGATATCGCACGTGAACTTGATGAAACTTTTTTATCTGCCTATCTTGCCACCCGTTTCCAAACCCACTCGCGTAACAAATCTATCTGGCACTTTAACTGATAATATTTTATCCAGTATTATCTCTCAGCCCGATTCATACATTATTCTTTCAGATGCAACTGATCACTACCTCATTATGACGTATTATACAGTATAACATTCAAATAATATTCAAGGCTCTCGCCCTGAACGACGTAAAGTTAACACGAATAATTTAACCCAAACTCTATTTTTTTTTACCCCGACATATACCCATGAAATCATGGATATCATTTCAAATCTAGACAAAAAGAAAAGTTCGAATTATTTTCTTCTCTCATGCACGTTCTCACAATCTCAGAACAATGGGTAAAATTTCGTTGGGTATAAGTTCATTGGTTATAAATCGCCCAATGTTGGGCAAATTGGGCAATTCAGCTTTAATGCGTGGTTGGTTAAAAACATTTTATTTTTCAGGTTGGGTAAAATACAGATTAATTAAATCACAATATTGGTTAAAACATTAAGATTTTTAACCAACCTTTAGATAAAACCCTTTTCCCCACCGATCGGGCTGTGTCCTTTTTTTTTTATCACGACCGCCGACATTACGTTTTTTATCTTCTTGAATTAAAAGTTGGTCACAGCGACATACGAGCAGTCCTGACACTTGCACGATTTTTAGTTCCCGCATAGTTTGCGCATAGTTTGCGCATCGTTTCGTGCCACTTCGGGAAACGTTCGTGGCAAGTGCACAAGGATGAGGGACAGTGCGGGACAATGCTTAAAATTCGTGGCAGAATTTTCAAAATGTTCAAAATTTTGGCACTTTCGTGAACACTGCGTGAAGTATGCGTAACCTTAACGTATCCTGTTCGTGTGGATGCTTGCCAGTTCGTGCCAAGGCCCGAGTGGCACGCATGTTCATGACCAGGTAACGACAAGTACACGACTAGTTCACGAATAAATTACGCACAAGTTGCGCATCGTCTGCGCATACTTCCCGCACAGTTTCCGCATTATTGGTGAGTGTTCTACGCATGCGCAATACGCCACATGAATGGTCGTCAACATTCATATTTCATCCTCGAACAGGGGCACCGGAGCGTGTTTGAAAAAAGAGCGCCTCAGCGAAAATGGGCACTTTTGGGAAAAAAGGCACGTATTAAGAGTGAAAACAAGAAGCAAAATAGAATTCTGAGACGTTGCAACATGCTGGTGTATGCCTGTAATCTAACACACTACTTTTATCATTTTCGATTTTTTCGTCTAATCTTTGTAAATGTATATCAATTACTTTGTAGTTGTGAAGACTTCTCTGGTAACTCATAAATACTAAAATGATATGCTTAAATATCTAAATTCTTTCATTCTTTTCTTTTCTTTTTCCTTTTTTTTTCTTTTTTTTTCTTGTTTCTTTCTTTCTTTCTTTTTCTGAAGACCACGGTATCTGCATTTGTAAGCCTATTTAGAAAGATTTCATGATAAAGATCTCGAAATTTGTATGTTTTGTTTTCATTTCATTCGTTTATTAACTCGGTCGTTTTCCTTTTCGACTAATCCATTATTTTCCATTAATTTTGCAGGTCTCATCACGAACGATATTTTGTTAGAACAAATAGCAATTGCAATAAGTCATTCCACACGCAGCGCGCTTCTCACATCATCAAGTTAGCGGGGATGTGTCTGGAAGAGACATTTTTGCTGACCAAACAAACCATTCAGATTCAGAAAAAGGTTAAACAGTTACACTGAAAGGAGAGTTTGAAATTAAAACACCATCTCGGCATGAATAGGAGAAAAATATAAAACTTTAAGGTTTCAAAACACTCGATAAGCCATAGTGCTAGCAAGCAAACAAGCTTTTGGGAAGAGAAAGATTGAAAAATATCCTCGTAGTTTCAATTTCTTAAATGAACTTTTGGGCGTTGTGCCTCTTGCCTCAAACTCCCTATGCACTGCCTCAAACTGTGAGGTCAATTTCATACCTTTTCCATTCCAGTTCATGAACGTGCATTCAATTTCATACAACGTACAATGTATATATGTATATATATATATATATATATATATATATATATATATATATATATATTATCTTTCTCTTCCCAATGTACTATGACCATGAAAATGATTTCAAGTGGGCCATTGCCCAAGTAGAAAAGAGAAACTTATCAGATATGAAAGGGGGCACTCAGAAGAAAGGCGATATTCATTGCACTATCAGAACCGAAAATTGGCAGTCAAAAGGGTAATCATCGCATTTCAATAGGGAAAATAAATTGAAAGGAAAAGAACGTTGTGAAAAGGCGGGGATGGGTCACTAATGAAAAGGGGTTCTATAGAAGGTGAAAGGCACTTATTAAAAAGAAAATGGGCCCTTTTAAAAGAAGAAAAAGCGGTATTTGAAAAGGTTTTGAAAAGGGGCGTTTTCGTGAATGAAAAAGGGCACTTTGGGGTGCCTGGAATATTGGAGGCACTGAGCACTGCGCAACTTCGTCGTAAGTATGGCGTAACTATGTCTTAAGTATGTCGTAAGTATGTCGTAAGTACGACGTAAACTTGACGGGACAATACGTATCACGCTGTCACGCATTCCACGAACGATCAGTGGACTTCGTGCCACTAAATTCCACGCATTGGCACGACTCAATGCGGGGGAATGGGGGAGCAAAAATCAAAATCATAAATCAACATTATCAATCATCAACTCACAAACTAAATTACTAGATCATGCTTTGCATGATATACTCAGCATGTGGGAACACCATTACTATATTGAAACATTAATTAGTCACTACGATGAAAATCGATTCTTGGGCGCCGCCATCTTGAATTACGGCCTACACGTACCATATGTACTTATGGGCACCGCCATATTGGATTATCTATTTACATTACTAAACCCTCCACCTGAATTAATAATGAGCGATCCAAAAGTTTAGAGTTACATTTTCAAGTACAACACTCAATTTCACAATTCATATTATTTCCGTGAATGTAACAAATATCATAACCTATTACTTTCAACAGTTTAACTTCAACAGGTTCTCATGACCTTGGCCTAAATAAATTTCACCTGACATCTGTCATTTAAACCAAATACAATTTACCTGAAACAGATTTTCATACTGACAATGACAGCAAAATAACTTTATTATTTCATATTGCCTGGTACATGTACAAAGTAAATGTTACAATGGACACTTACAATTTTCCTTGTGCAAAAAAACACTCTGCCATATGATGTCGTAACTGATAAGAAACGGCCAACACAACCCATTGCCAAGCTAGATGTATTTAAAACGGTGCCAGAGTGCGAAGTGATCAAATGTGCAGTGCAGTGCAATGCAAGTTGCGAGTGTACAAATCTCCCGCGGTACATTAATTGCTAACTCCAATCACTAACACTGGCTTGTATTCATTCGCCTAGTTTCTATTTCTGTTAAAGGCTACATTACTCAGAGTTTGGGAAATTATTATTCTCACTCTTATTTTTAAACACACCAATTTAACCTACCATTTTTTAACTACCAGATGACTTATTTATCAGAAATATAAGGGACTACATTAAATCGAAACATGAATATCTAATTCTCACATCAGTGAATATGATCGTCTCACTTTTGGTGAATTTTTGACAATTTTCAGTAAAAAGATGTTGAGTATTCAAAATTTCTGGGGGCAACCGCCACCCTGCCCCCTGCTGTGTACAGCCATGGCACCAAGTGGAAAAGTTTGTGCAGGTGTGTGTGGTTATTTCTATCATGTTAACGACAGTAATCTCGAATTAAGGTGTCTTTAATGACGTGAAGCATTTAAAAATTTAAGGAAAATCATGATGCATCTTGCTAGATACCACCCTGTATTCAAATTCTGCGAGCGAGTCGAAAACTTACAACTTGATAAAACATATGTTATTTTGTTATCAAAATACACTATCGGACCACTATAGGCTGAGATGATATTTCAATTAAATATCTAATCACCTCGCTGCCAATGACTCTATTTTAGCACGTCCCTGGTCTATCGTTTTCAGTCCGAAACTACCATGTCTCTTACCATTACAAGCGAGCGAAGCAATCGAGGAAGCACATACTCATCCCTTCAGTAAATTATATTGTGAGCATATGAAACATTTGAATTATTCATTTGGTCACCTCACTCGCACAATTCGTTGGCTTCAAACAACATATCAAACAATTATTTATTGAACGAGCGCAGCGAGTAAAGAAAATTAAACCATTTTTTCATTGTAGAAGTGTTATTTCTTCATCGAAATAATAATATTCAAATAATCTATTCGATCCTCTGTGAGCTGAATATGAATCGGTTTAGGTATATCGCTCACCGTCCAAAATCATTCTGTTTTTACAAGCGAGCAAAGTCAGCGACGCCCACCTCCCCCCCCCCCCCCCCACCCCTACAAAATACGTTAATGTATGGATTCGTCAGCAAAATATGGATTTTTTTTTTAATTTTGTGAACCTCCTCGCTGCCCAAATATTAATATACTTTACTAACTCGCTTCTGAAGTATGATTGCCGTGCCCGAAGTCATTTTGTTTCTAGCTTTTCCTAGCGGGAGTAGCGAGCTAGGAATCGAACAAATGAGAATTTGGGGTTTTTTTCTCTAGGCCATCTACTGAAAGGCCCCTTTTAGGTAAACTTCTTGGAGTGAAATCCAGATGTGGTTATTACTGACATTCTATGAGTGGAACAATAGTAGCTTATAACATTAGATTGAGACACAAAATGCAAACTGCTTCCTTTCATAAGAATAGTAATTAGCATCGGCATTGGTTAAGTTACATGCTAGCGAGCATGCCGATGTACTATTTTCCTTTTCCTTGTTTTCCCCATTTTTCTCTTTCCCTTTCCTTTCTTTTCTCTCTATTTTTTTTTATTTGCCCGCCGGGCCCCCCCCCCCCCCGTAGTTACGCCACTGTATATCATACTCACTGTGGGAACGTAAGATACCGATAAAATGTATGTTGCTCAAAGCATGAGATTGGATTAACTATACACATGATACACTAGAACCTGTTTGGAGTAGGCTATGCATTTTTTTTTTCTCGCTCGCTCATAAAATCTAAAAATGAGCTTATTTCGGTCAGCAAGCACTCTTATTCCATTAGCGAGATGCCCGAGGTACCCGAATATTAGATTATTTGGGCAGTGAGATGTCTGAATATCCTCGAATTCTACAAGATGTGCAATATACAAATCCAGTGTATTTTTGTGACGAATGTATGTTCTAGAGAAAAAATATTTTTGTCTGTCGCCCGCTTCACTCTCTCGGCTAGCAAGGTGCCCAAACAGAGTCATCTTCGGCTGATATAGGTGATGGGAAATATTACTGAGATATCTCATAGGCTTATAGTGTACTTTAATGACGAAATAACACTTCCACCACGAAAAAGAGTGCATGTTTTCCTCGTATAATATTTAGATACAGGATGGTTTGGGAAAGCATACGAATTCGGCAAGAACCGAGTTGACGGAACATACAATTTAGATATCTTATAGGCTCATGGTGTATTTTGATGACAAATTATCACTTCTACCATAAAATGTGTATTTTCTTCGCTCGCTGCGGTCGCTTGTATAACATTCAGATACAGGATAGTTTCGGAAAGTAAAGTGGCCGAATATATATCATAAACATCTTATAGGCCCCTGGCCATAATGGCGTATTTTGATGACGAAATAACACCTCTACCGTCAAGAGTGTGTGCTTTTCCTCTCTCCCTTCTCGCGTTCGTAATATCGAAAATAGGTTTCGGACAGCAAGCAATAGGACTAGTGAGGTGCCAAAATAGAGTCACATTTGGCAGGGAGGTAACCAAATATTATCATTTCCTAGAGGCCTATCATGACTATAACAGTGTAGTTTTATTTTAAAAAATAACAGGAAGTGGTTATGTTTGGCTCGCTCGCAAAATAAAAACAACAAGGGTCATAATCTCTCGAGAAGCGTAATTCACCCCCCCCCCCCCCCGAATTTTATATACTCTTGCGGCCCCTATTAAATCAAATCTATAAAGTAAAAACGATCCACTAGGACAGTGCAATTCATTTAGCTTGGTCCCACGCAGGCACCTCCACACCAGAGCACTCTAAAGTCGAGACCCACACACCATACAACATCACAGACCAACCTCCCCAAGGAACCACACACACACACACACACCCACACGCACACACCCACCCAAGCCTACATCACTCTACTACCGAGGACAGCTATTGTTCCTCCATTGTTCTCCTGTCCTCGCAAGGCTGACGGAATAAGCTCAAATCTTTTGTTTGACAACCGAGGACTATTGTTCTCAGGAATTTTCTTTGTTCACTGTCCTCGCTTGCAAAGCTATACAAACCCAAACACAGACACACATGCTATTCACAGCAAACACACACAGACGCACCCCCTCACATGCCTACACGTTCATACACAATACACACATTCAAACTCCTGTACATAACGCACACCTGATCCACAAAGAATTAACATGGAAAGTATTCTGGTGTGAAAAAGCCTGGGTGAAGATAAGGAGACAATAAATTATCTCATGATAAAAAGAAAAGAAAAGCTGCGCGGCAGGTTGTAGAAGAGGAGAACAGGGAGGAAGGAAGCACTCAAGCAAAGTAATGAAACACAGCAGACAGTGTTACAAGGTATATACAGAAATGCATCAGGTATCAGATGTTCACATACTGGACTGAACTCTCCCTCATGAATTCCATAATATATAAATATGAAATTATTAAAGCACTTATGTGAGAAAAGTGATAGGGAATAAGAACGCCTAGCGCAGATTGTCCCCCCCCCCCCTCCTGCTATATTGGTGCTATACAATCATTCAGATATGGTCAGTACCCTAGATCCTGTAAAATTCCGGAAAGTTTGATTACTTACTCCCCCTAATTCAAATTAATTTCAGGTATACACATATGACATGCCTAAAGTGCTCGTACATGTACATGTATACAGAAAGCGTAACCTCATCTGTTAAATTTGCTAGTGCAAGCTTTACATGCTGTGATCAAAAATGATGTGGACAGAAAGCATAACCTATACATATGACTGGCTAAGATGCAGGTATACGGAAAATGCAAAGTGATGCAACCATTCAGGTATGGTCAATACTTTGGAACCTATATTCCGAAGGTTCGTTAGTCCGAAAATGAAATAGGGTTCGTTATTCCGAAAGTTCGGTAGTCCTAAAATGAAATAGGGTTCGTTATTCCGAAGATTCCGTTATTCCGAAGATTCCTTAATCCGAAAATGAACGAACCCTATTTCATTTTCGGACAACCGAACCTTCGGAATAGCGAACCCTATCTTATTTTCGGACTACCGAACCTTCGGAATAATAAACCTTATTTCATTTACGGATTAACGAACCTTCGGAATAACAAATCCTATTTCATTTTCGGACTACCGAACCTTCGGAATAACGAACCTTATTTCATTTTCGGACTAACGAACGTTCGGAATAGCGAACTTTTTTTTTCATTTTCGGACTAAGGAACATCTAGGTATACGCAATTTGCGTATTTCGGAATAACGAACCTTCGGAATAATAAACCTTCGGAATAACGAACATCACCCGTTCTGTCAAGAGACAATTTCCTAAAAGTTTGAATACTTCTTTCACCTAATTAGATTTAAAGTATATTCATGTATACACATGTGACATACTTAAGAGCAAATATAAATAAAGCATAACCCAATCTGTAAAAATTGCTAGTACAAGCTTTATATGCTGTGATAAAAAAAAATGATGTGTAAATAACCTATACATATGACACACCCAAGATGCATCTATACCGAAAATACAAATACAAGGAAGGAAACAGTCATGCAGAGTAATGAAACACAGCAGGCAATGTGACAAAGTATATAGAAAAAGGACATAATGCATCAAGTATCAGATGTACACATACTGGACGGGACTCTCCCTTATGAATTCCCAAATGTATAAATATGAAATTATTACAGCACTCATGTGAGAAAAGTGATAGGGAATAAGAACGCCTAGTGCAGATTGTTCAAGTTGTTGGACCCCCCCCCCCCCCTCCCCCTTGCTAAATTCGCCCAACATTGCATACATATCAGGGGGTGGTATTCTGAGACTGTTTTAACTCTGTTTTAAGTCTGTTTTAGCAAATCGGTATTCTGGACACCGTTTTATCTCTGATTTAACTTTTGTTTAAACTTTTGTTTTATCTTTGTAGCCGCGCATTTTAATTTACATGCTTGGCGGAAATCGTGCGCAAGCGCGTAAAAATGCCATATGCAATAACACGGTATTCTGAAGACCGTCTTATCTTCTGTTTTAACTTTTTGTTGATTCCTTTATCACCATGATCACTGTAACGCCTCATTTTCCATCTAAATGATACAATGCATGGGGTTTAGGGGAAAGAATAGATTAAATATTTAGACTGACGCTAATGGAGTGAAAGAAATAACTGAATAGAGGACGACAAAAGAGGCACTGAAAATTTGTGAGATGTTATGGGACATCGTCTGCTTATGTAATTAACATCCAGCCCGTGACGTCACACATCTCAACGGTGTTTGTAGAGCTTTTCAGGTGCTATGTCGGGACTGTATTTTAGCGCTTGCTAATTGATAATAATTATACTTCGAATATTTCTAAGCGATGTATTTTGGCAAACTTGTTCACTCTAAGCTTCACCTACGCAATTATGAAAATTGAGTCAGTTTTTAAATGAATGAATGATACACTATGAACACGACGGACAAAGAAAGCGGACAGAATAAACAACCTCTCATTCTACCCTTCACAATGGTTCTGGTAGTCAAAAGAACATCCCTTCACTGCTATTGTTTAAAATATGTGGAACAGGTGTCACATGCATATTCACCTGGAACTACATGATTAAACATAATAGCTGTGAAGGGATGTTGTTTTGACTACCAGAACCATTGTGAAGGGTAGAATGAGAGGTTGTTTATTTGTCCGCTTTCTTTGTCCACCATGATCATAGTGATACTTTAAGCGACAGATTGACAAATCTTCAACCCTCACTAATTAATTCCCTTGCTTGTGGCAGATGAGTTTTGAACAATGACCAGCCAAACACCTCAGCTGGATCCGAGCGAATGCTTTGGGATCCATGTATATATTGGAATAATTAATTGATAATTGATAATTGATCACAAATATATATATATGTATATATAAATATATATATATATATATATATATATATATATATATATAATGAAACATGAAGCCTGGTACTAGTTCAACCTTTTCAACCCAAAATCAAATGCTTGCAGATTTGACATAGAGGGTTTCCATATTTTTATTGCCAGATAGAGGCCACTCCCTACGGACCTGTGAACATGTCAATATTCGTTTCAAGTTAGCTGGCTGCCGTTGGGCGTGTAAGGGAAATTCCCTTACATCAGGCCTCAGAGCTGGAATTTGTTGGAGGATGTGCCATTCTCGTTTGACATTGCTCGTGAATTTTTCGGCGGCAGGATGATGAGTAGTAACAAAAATCTTGCGTTTGGAGGAGGTCTTAAGTTTAATGCGCTTCAATACCTCAGAGCGGTTCTGGCGTAATGTATTGTCTCTAGCTCTCTTAACAATGGAGATGGGATACCCGACTTGTACAAACTTCTGACCAAGTTTGGTAGATCCTGTCACAAACTCATCGTTATCAGACGTGATGCGTCTGTACCGCATCATTTCGCTGTAGACTATGGAAGTCTTAACATGGTTCGGGTGGAAGCTATTGTATTTTAAGAACGACTGACTATCAGTTGGTTTGTGATAAACAGATGTGCTTAAACTACCTTCATGTCTGCATATATTAACATCCAGAAAGTGTACCTGTGATCTAGAGGTCTCCATTGTAAATTTGATATCAGGGTGCTCCAAATTCAGCTGGGAGTGGAACTGATTGAGTTCTTCCTCACCATGTGGCCAAATGAGAAAGATATCATCAATGTAGCGAAGGTACATGCTAGGTTTGAGAATTTGCTTATAAAGAAATTCTTCTTCAAAAACCGCCATGAAGGTGCTAGCATAAGCAGGGGCAAATTTATTGCCTCCATTTGGCAATAAAAAATGTGGAAACCCTCGATGTCAAATTTGCAAGCATTTGATTTTGGTTGAAAAGGTTGAACTACTGCCAGGCTTCATTGTTCATCCTGCATCGGCCGACTGTAATTCTACAAATGTAGTGTACAGCCTTTCTTCTAGAAAATGTCCCAGAGCTTTGTACATTGGTGAATCCGTGAATTTCAGGCTACGGTTTAATAATCACAAAAGTACTATTGTCCGAAAGCAAATTCAGCACCCGGTGGCAAACCACTTTAGTTTCCAATTAAACTGATTAAATTGGGATCACCTTTTTTTAAAGATGCCATTAACACACATCATAAATAATTCTCTTATTTCAGGGACTGTTCCTGATCAGTGGAAAGTTGCACGTGTAGTTGCTTTACATAAAGGGGGAACTAGGGAGGCGTGCAATTATAGGCCAATCTCAATCCTCCCAATTTTGTCTAAGATATTAGACAGGATTGCTTTTAATCAACTTTACAAATATCTGAACGAAAATGGTTTAATAAGCAAGTACCAATCAGGTTTCAGGCCGCTCCACTCTACGACAGCCCTTTTAAATGTTACGGATGATTGGCTCAAAAGTATTGATAATGGAAAGGTAGTAATTGCTGTCATGCTAGATCTTAAAAAAAACATTTGACACTGTGAACTATGAAATTCTTCTTGGAAAATTAAAACAGTACGGCATAACGGACCATACGCTTTGATTGTTTTCAAATTGTGATAACTGGTCACAAGCAACATGTGCTAATGGAACTTTCTCTAACTTTTCGTCGCTGAAGTGGGATTCCCAAGGGTTCAGTCATTGGCCCCCTCCTTTTTGTAATGTACATTAATAGTTTGCCCAATGTACTTCGTTTCTGTAAAGTAAGTATGTACGCTGATGACACAATGCTATACTTCTCCGGTAGTGATATTTTTACTTTAATGCAACAAATAAATGAAGACCTGGACTATGTAAGGAAATGGCAGGTTATGAATAAATTAAGTTTGAATGTAAGCAAACGGAATATATCGTGATTGGCACTAAGCAACGATTAAACAGAATAAAAGATGTAGATATCAAGATTGATATATCTGGAACTCCATTAAAGAGAGTACATACTTGCAAACACCTTGGAATAATAATTGATGAAAACCTCTCCTGGCGCGATCATTATCTGGAACTTAAAAAAGAAAGCTAATTCAGGACTACATATGCTCAAATGCATAAAGGGATTGGTAAATAAGGAGACACTGAAAATGGTTTATAATGCATTAGCGTCATCCCATTTATTTTACTGTGATGTCGTTTGGGGAAATTGTGGAAAAACATTGTTAAGTGCACTTCAAAAATTTCAAAACCGAGGTGCCCGTCTTATTAACAACACACCTTGGTTTTCATCAGGAAAAGAAAACCTAGATATCTTGAATTGGGAATCGCTCGCAGAGAGGAGGAAGTATAATATGGCAGTTATGATGTATAAGGTCATGACAAACCAGGTCCCACTTTATCTGAGTGAGAAATTTTCACTCAGAAAGCATGCATATGATACACGACAAAGTAAGCTTTGTGTCGATATTAGTCGTCCGAATACTGAATCAGGCAAACGTTCATTCTTATACAGAGGTTCCCATATATGGAACTCACTTTCAGAAGAGCTTCAAAACTCCCCCCCCCCCCCCCCCCCATATAGGTAATTTTGAATCTAAACTTGCAAATGAAAATATTGGTTCTCCCTAATAGAGCAATATATATCGAAATAAAGTTGGTATTATGATAAGGGTAGTGTATATTGAAAGAATAATTTACAAATGATTTTCTGAAGTCCTGACATACACCTTGTCGAATTTACAAAATGATTTAGTTGCCTCTCTTTATCGGAGCAGAAATATCATCACGACTTATGCTTGAGGAATGGTAAGGTAAACTCATATCGTTTCATATAACTAACACAAACCTAAACTAACTTTACGTCTCCGTAAATTCATCCCTTTTGAGATTTATTCCTTCCTTTCTTTTCCCTCTCTCTCTTTCTGTATTTATCTCACTTACCTCTCTCTTTCTCTCTCTCTCTTTCACTCTTTTTACTTTTCCTCTTATATTTGTTATTGCTTTTCGCAATAGTTCTGTCTTGCCTGATTTTTATGGAGTCTATACACGTTTATATTATATCTAAACACGTGAACGTCATAAATATCCTGTATAATAATATGGTTTTATATTTAATATATTTCATATTTCACACCATTACGTTTAAACTGTGATCACACTATGTTTTTACACATCATCGTACTGCACCTTCTTTTCTCATATTTTGTACATATGACTGCTGTTCTAGATTATATTCTTTTTCATTTTCTAGATTCTTGTTTTACTTTGAAAATTAAAATAATTGCCTGCTGGAGCACCAAGGGGTAAGGCCTGGACAAATCCGCGCACGCATGGTAACGCGCTTTCATCAAATTATTATTGTTATTGTTCATCTTCTCATTTCTGTCATCCACTTGAGAAAGGAAGAGGCTTCCAAAAAATTTGTGGAAAGAATTAAATTCAGTTGGATCAAAGCATGACATTCGCCCCGATTTTGTTGTTTTTTCATATAATCCAACACGTGGAACAACATCATAATATATACATATATATATATATATATATATATATATATATATAGTAAAATGTTCAAAGGGCCCAAAAGGTCTGACGAGATGCAGGGTTAAAATATCAGAAAAAATATAAAGAATATATATATATATATGTATATATATGGGCCGCGACGCAACAAAAGGGCCCTTAGCTCTCCAAATGGCTTAGGCAGTAAAACCGCGCTAAAGTGAGCGCTTATCAAAAACGTGCGTACTGAAAAAAAAAACCCACCTCAAAATTAAAAAAAAAAAAACGTAAACAAAACACACGTGCAGAAGAAAAGTACCTGAACAGTGACTCTAAAGTTAGTAGTCCGTCGATTAATCTGGCTCTAGCTGATGATCAAATGTTAAATCATGGCTGAATCGGTAAGAGCATTATCATAATTTCTTCAAACGGTTTGTTCCAGTAGAAATTACGGGTTTTAAAGGTATTTCGTGCATTTAAGGACGTTCCACAGTTAAAATGAAATCCATGTCAATTTCTCCAAATTTTGCATAGAGTTACTTTGGAACCTATGTAGGTCAAAAATGCAAAAAATAATATAGGTTCATGTGCTTGTTTTTTTTTTCTACGGGACTTTGAAGTTGCCATAATTGGATGGCAGATAAAATGACGCAATCAAGAGATTTAGGCCTCTTTTAGACCTCACGATTTCGACAAACGAGTATAAATCGCTTTTACTCTGTCAAAACCTTATCAAACTTCATCAAATCCTCCAGATTTGTAGCGAAATGTATGACAAAGGTGTAAAGACTGTTAAAACTGGGCCATCTGTACTTCTCTTTAAACTAGCAGCGCCCTCATGTGGCGAAAATGGTGCCAAAAAGGACAAAAAACATATCTTAGGGGGCTGGGAATCTACAGGAAAAATAAAAAGTATAGATTAAGCTGCACTTTATTCAAAATCCATGTCATTTTCATAAAAATTTGCAAAATGGTAGGGGAATGCCTACTAAAGGGGTAGACACATTAAAAAAGTGGGGTCCATGTGCTCATTTTCATGCTGTCGGCGCCCTAATAGCTGCGTATCGATTTGAAAAAAAAACCCAAAACGCGCCAAAAGCATACAAAAGGCTTAGAATCTAATCCAAAATACGGCAGATTCAATTTTATGGCCCAAAACATTCAAAACCCATGTCATATTCGTCTTTCTCTCTATAATTGTAGAGGAAAGTATACTGAAGAGATTGAAAATTTTAGAAAGTTGGGTCCATGTGCTTGTTTTTTAAATATCGTCGCCCTCGTAGTTGCGAATCGGCTTGAAAACCACAAAAAACGCGCGCGCGCAAAAAAAAAGGGCTGAGAATGTGATCCAAAATACGGCCGATTCAATTTTATGGCCCCAAACAGTCAAAACCCATGTCATATTCGTCTTTCTCTCTAGAATTGTAGAGGAAAGTATACTGAAGAGATTGAAACATCAAAAAAGTGGGGTCCATGTGCTCGTTTTCAAGCTGTCGGCGTCCTAACGGCTGCGAATCGGCTTGAAAATCACCAAAACGCGCCAAAAACAGTCATGCAAAGGGCTGAGAATCTGACCCAAAATACGACCGATACAATTTTATGCCCCAAACAGTCAAAACCCATGTCATATTCGTCTTTCTCTCTAGAATTGTAGAGGAGAGTATACTGAAGAGATTAAAACATTTAGAAAGTGGGGTCCATATGCTTGTTTTTGAAATATCGTCGCCCTAATAGTTGCGAATCGGCTTGAAAACTACAAAAAAGCGTCAAAAAACATGCAAAATATTGAGAATCTCATCCAAAATACGGCCGATTCAATTTTATGGTCCCATACATTGAAAACCCATTTCATATTCATCTCTCTCTCTAGAATTGTAGAGGAGAGTATACTGAAGAGATTAGAGCATTACAAAATTGGGGTCCATGTGCTTGTTTTTGAACGATCGTCGCCCTAATAGTTGCGAATCGGCTTGAAAACCACAAAACGCGCCAATAACATGCAAAAGGCTGAGAATCTATACTGAAAACGAAAGTTGGTCAAATGACTAAAAAGATTAATCATTCACTATGTCTTATTTGACTAAGGAATGATTAGTCATTTGTTTTTAAACTGAATAATATTAATTAGTCAATCAAATTATGTCCTATTTGAGTAATCCTGAAAATAATTAGTATTGCATGAGAAAGAATTGGTCCGTAAATAGTCCTACACTGAAATCAGTTAATTTTCCATTAGTCTTCCATTAGTCTTTAGACAATGAGGTAAACTGTCAGTCATGGGAACTTATTTCACACATGCATATTCAAATTTTATATATACTTTTTTAAAACAATGGCTGTTCTTGACACCCTGAATGCTTGTCAGAGACTTGACTGACACAGCAACAAGTAGTGTTGATTCCAAATTATTTTTGTAGTTAATAGACATGTTTACTAACATATTCAAATTTTGTGCATACCTTTCAATCACTGGTTGTTGTTAATAACCGGAAAGCTTGCCAAAGGCTTTCAAGACAGAGCACCAAGATTAGTAATGTTACCCAAGTAGGCAAGTACTATAGTGTTTGTTCAATACTAACAGGTTTAAGGAATCTCTCCTTAGTCTATAGTGCAGACGTCCGGTCAAGGTTTTCCTGAGATTATATAACACTTTTCATTGGACTTCTCAATTAAACGCAGGAATAATGCCTGCAGAAGTAGGTAAAAGTATTACATCAGGTATGCAGTATTCAGTTTTCTGAGAGTAGGGCCTTCAAAAGAGGAGGGTTTTCCCACTAAAGAAAGCACACGAATTGCGAATCGCTAGCAATATTCGCCGATTCACATTTGAACATAATCACTGTGACCACCTAATTTGCCATTAGGCAACCTAACCAACTGTATTGGTTGCCTGGCTGGCAACCAAGGAAAAAAGTGAAGTGAGAGCCCTGTGAATCTTTACTAAAGGTTTAGACAGGCTTTACAATCAATGGTAATTGTTACCATATGCATGTATCGTGACGAATGTAAATCTAGTCAATTTTGCAAACCAAAACCAGCGAGAGCTAGCTGCTGCGCTCCAGGCCGGCCAGCTCGGCAGGCTCGGTGCTGCATCTGCGCTGTGATGTACCGTGAACAATCAGCTGACGCGCACAGCTGATCCATCAGCTGTGCGCGTGACGTTTTAACCTGCGCGGTAGGGATGCGCAGAAACATAACTGTGGAACGTCCTTAATTCAGTTTTAATGGGTAACGTGTCTACCTCGTTTCGTATAGTGCCTTGCAACTGCAAGGCTGCATGCGACATGCATAGTTTCAAAGATAAAGTTAGTGTTAACTGTTAATTCCGACATTTAACGTTGTATCATGAAATCTGCTTCCTCTGTATTTTTTTTCTTTTTCATATTACTGTATAATCTCTGAATATTAATTTTTTTGATTTATTTCATCAGTTGGGCAATTCCTTTAAACCAAGTCAAGATGTAGATTCTGTTACTAGATCTAGTGTCGTACTGTAGTGCAGTCGCACTCGTAGTCGTATAAATGTAAGCTCATGTTGTATGATGAGGGGCCCTATATATGCGCACCTAACATTCACTTGAAATTGACAAGCTTTTCCTTTCGCATTCCTCTGATGGCTGACCTCAGTATAATCTTCATATCTTAGAGTCTAACCTAATTGTGACGAAAATCTCATTAAAATTTGTGTAAGAACAATATCATTTTCACAAGAAAAACGACAAAGTGTCATAATGTCGGAACGTTATTTGCCACTAGTTTATAATAGCAGATGAATGCACGATATGCCTTACCCTTATTTAAATTTGTTGACGTTTGTGCAAATCTATTCCACTACAATCATGGGACTAGATCTTAACTTCAGATCTGCTTCTACCAATCTCTTGAATTTGTTGATTCATATTTGAGGCCTCAATTTTCCCATGCTAAACTTTACGGGTCAGGAATTTGTCAGAAAATGTTGGTACATATACAGTGTATTTCCTACACAGAGATGATAAAACATAGTTAGGCCTAGATCTATCTTATAGGCTATAGTCTAGCTAATTTAGGGCCAGACTAGGGCCTTGCCCTAGCTAGTGCTCTGGGTAAGTATGGAATTACAAATAACCTTTCATGTATCACAACCCTGTAAGCACAGACCTGCTTTTAAAAAAATTAAAGAAAATAACAAGAGATGAAGCTGAACTGGAGGGGTGGGAGGCACTGCATCATTTGCTTATAATCGAGAAGAGGATGGGAGGGGGCAGATCATTATTATAAGCAATGCCTCCCCCAAACCCTTCCCATTGTGTACTGCTGGATTGTCTTCAGTTTTGAGTGCATTAATTGTCTCTTTAGACTTTTTTATAGAACAATTGAATTACAAACTGAATTTCAGTTATGAGGCATTAATGAATATTTAGTTGAATTACTTTAGATTAATCAAAGTTAAAACAATACTAATCACAAAACAACATTACTAAATTGTTTAATAGTTATAACTGCCTAATATTTCATATTAGAATGAATGACAATTTGTATTCCGTACTCATTTAATGTTGTTGGTGTACTTCAGCTGTTCTTAAACAATAAGTCTGTATTTCAGTGTGATTTATCTAAGCAGTTGGCTGCTTCTAGTGCCATTTCATGTATCATTACAAGGGATTTTATCTTCTTTTTTTTTTTTACAGGCCATTGATATGGAGCAGCTAAGGTCATGCTTGTCCCTATCATCATTGTCATCTCCAGGCCAATATAGGAATATTGGACCTTATCTTAGAGGCAAAGCTGGAAGGAGAGGGGGAAGGTATGATAACCACATTTAATTCAACGATGCTGGAAATGTCAGGTCACTGCATTCATATCAGAGGAGGAAGCAGAGGTGATCTAAGGTCTTGAAACAATTACTGAATTTAGATTCTCTTCGCATCAACCCAGGATGAACTTCACAATGATGCAGATCCTACAAAATGAACATGGGTATGGCTGTGCAGGATGTCACTAGAACAAATAGTGTTTGGAACTTTGGATGCCTCCATGCGGTCTATGATCACATCCTTTCAGTGGGTGAATAAAGCTGAGCATGACCTCTACATTATGTGGGAACTGACTGACAGCGTCCAGGTGTGCTACAGTTGAAGTTATGTGGAAGCGATATCGCTACTACTTTAATGAACAAAAGTCTGAAAAAAAAAGCTTCTTGTATCTTCATAATTTGGGTGAGAAGTGCCTTTAGAACTCATGACATATGTTTCAATAGGAGCAATTTCACTTTCAGGATGATATTACCTCTATTTCATAGATAATATTTAATTCTAAATATTTACTAAGTTCGTGTGTCTGTAAAAGCAGACGACTTAAAAAGTAAATTTAAAACTAACAAATTTTTAATCATTGGATAACGATAAGATCATTTAAGGTCATATAGGATTTTTTTCTTTATAAATGAGGTCACATGTGCAATGATCTAAATTTAAATTGAATTGCTTCTTTGTATCTTAACTATACACAAAAAACCTACTGGTTAAACTTCGTAAGCTCATTTGTTAAAGGAAAATAATGGGTAAATTTTAAGAGATATTTTGGGGCATGTAATTTTATTTTATTTTTTAGTGAAAGGAAAGGAAAGGATAAATTTTGTTAGGAAGAAAAAACAAACACTCTCCACTCTTAAATTCATTAGAAACCGAAAGTATTTAACAGTTTCAGACTACAGCTTAATAAAGAGCACCAGTCCAGTCGGATTTAAATTCCTAATTTGAAGTACATCGTATGTCAACTCTTGTTTTGAATAAAAGTTACCGGTATGACAAGTGCAATTAAGGAAAATTTTTACTTCATTCCGTGTTGTACTGACCTATTATGTATTTCAAAGTTCACAGTTCATATCTTTTATTGATCCATATTTGAAGAAAAAAAAAACCCAGAAAATTGATCTCCCACTGGCAGTGGAAATACAAAAGATGCATTGCAGTTAATAAAATGAACGATGAAGTGATATAAGACAATTTAACACAGTTTTGGCACACACTTGAATTAAGTATATGCGTGATAAGAAGGTGAGTGAAAGTAACAAGAGAGATGTAAAGAGAGAGAGAGAGAGAGAGAGAAAGCAACCGAGGGAGCTGATGGAGAGCTGGAGAAATGAAGAACGGTGAAGCAGAGAAAAGGCGAGAAAACTAGAGATGGTGGAAATAGAAGGGAAAAAGAGGGAGAGAAAAAGGAAGAGACGGAAAGATATAGACCAAGTTGGAAGGAGAGAAAACAGTTAGCTGAAAGAAAGAAACATGAACATGGAAAGAAGCACGGAATTGAGAAATAATTTAAATGTTCATGCCTTCTGAATGACTTGTGATTGAGTGAGCGGTAAATGGTTCAGATTTTTGATGATGATGTAATAATGAACAAGCGTGCTAGTTGTTAAATTGATTTTCACTGCATCTTCAACTATTATCATTTAACAGCAACATGAAATCTATGACACGTGTTTGCCAATTAAGGGCAAGTCCATGCAAAATTTAAAAGGGGAGGGGCATTAAAAATTCTGAGAATACCCCATCCCTTCCCCCAAAGACCACTAAGATTGAAGGTGAATTTAAGACGTCATATTTGCTCCACAATTCACTTTAAGACATACAGATGTTTAATTAAAAATGTATGGTCAACAAAGGGGATTTCGCCCCCATCCTCCCTGGATCCGTCCTTGATGAACTTTGACTCCTCTATGATTCTCTTTCTCTTTATCTCCCGCTGTTAATATGAAAAAATAAGCAATCACTACTTTATTTTCATCGATTTGTGATTGAAATTCACTTAATGACAAAAGTGTTTATTTCACAAAGATTTATGGTGAGCAAAAATGACACGGCCCCTTCCTCCCTGGATGATAGTGACGCCCCTGAAATATGACCCCTCACCTTTTCTAATAATCTTTACATAATGTAATCTTTTATACTCAATACAGAATAGATTTATTCTCTATTTATATCTCTCTACATAATAATTATGTTTATGAAAAAAGCAAAATTTGATTTCAGCTTAATTGTGATTGAAAATGCAAGCAATTTAAAGCCAATTTCAAGGCCGTCTCACGGACGTGTACAAGGTCATTTCAAGGTCATTTCAAAGTAATTTTGAGGTAATGTAGGGTTCAGAGAAGACAAAGATAACAAGGAAAATAAAATTCTCTCTATCATATGATGTAAGTGTCCGTCATTGTACTAGGAGAATGTTTTAAGTAGCCTCTTAAGCATGTTAGGAATCTTGGCGAAAATGGTATCAGGGATTGACTATATATTGTTTAACCTTGGTCGCTCTGTTCTTATGCTTATTAAAGCCCTTGTTACGCTTTAGGATCTGCTATTGTGACGTTTTTATTTATTTTTTAAGGTTGATTTTGAGCTGATGTAAAGCGTTGCCATGGCAATACGCACAGTCACCTATTGCGCTTTGCCCGGGTAACGCTACCTAGATAATATAATTTCAAAGTTTGTCATTGTCATTCACTTGAGAAAGAAACACGTAGACTTTGTATTTAACATATGCATATTATCATACATATATGCATATAGCAGCAATGGAAATGCACTCCTGAAAAACCACCTGAGGTCGGGACACTTGAGTTCGAGACACTTCAAGTCTACAACGGGACTTCGAAAATTTTTGAGCAAAATAGAGTCCGTACTGTACGTATGGGTGCCCGATATAGCGGTCTGCATGTTATCGAGCTTTATTGTAAAAAATAATCTGCTCAACCTCTCTAGTTGTCGCCCGTATCATATCACACCTCTTTAGAATAGCTAACATTAACATTAATCATGTTTCAATCCTTAACATTTTTTCAACTCAAAGTTTGTACAGTGGATAACAGGAAGGGGGTTGGTAAATAAATCGGAGGATGATTGTTGACTTGAGGTGTCTCGATCACAAGTGTCCCGACCTCAGGTGGTTTTTCAGGTGTGCATGTCGACTTGAGGTTGCCATGAAGTACGATAGGCCGCACCCGCAAAGACACGTATATAGTATAGTACGGGCTCTATTTTGTTAAAAAATCTCGAAGTCCCGTTGTCGACTTGAGATGTCTCGACCTCAAATGTCCGGACCTCACGTGGTTTTCAGGTGTGAATTTCCATTCTTGCACATATAAACATTTATATATACCCAGGTGTCCCAGAAAAAAAAAACCAGAACGGCGGATTTTCAGTAATTTTCCTTCAAAAAGTAGATAGCCGTATTACATCAGTGAGTAAAAGATGTTCTTTTAGCCTTTCATATGGCATGTTTTTTTTTTATCGACACGCATCATGGGCTTTCCACAAGCATCGAATAATGAAAGGACATTTCCGAAACAATTCAGCGCTCATCAGTCGCCAAAAATATACGAAATTTTAAAATGACTGTATTTTGAGAAAATGCCATAGAATAAAAATTACTTCACCGAATTTCATGATCTTGGTATCATTTTCTTCGATAGAAGAGGTTTTACCCAATGATGTAGAAAAAATATCAACTTTTTAAGGGCAAAGAACTAAAAATCCGCCGTTCCGCTTTTTCTGGGACACCCTGTATAGGCTTATGCAGCAATGGAAATACCCACATGAGATTCTACCGGGGGTAGGGCCCCGGGTAGACCAACCCTGGGTAGCCTAGGGAACTTGAACATTTTAGGTGAAAACATACGTAAAATGTTTAAGTTCCCTAGTCAACCCGGTGCTGGTCTACCCGAGGGGGCCCTATCCAGGATTGGTCTACCTGAGGGGACCCTACCCCGGGTCAACTCTCCTGTGCGTATATTTCCATTGCTGCATATAGATATGCATACGGCAGCAATGGAGATACCCACTGAGTTTCTACCCGGAGTTGCCCCCCCCCCCCCCGGGGGGGGGGGGGTAGACCAGCCCTACGGCCCCCTCATGTAGACCAACCCGGGTTGGTTAGGGAACTTAAACATTAAACATTTTACGTTTAAAAAAAAAATACATCATACAAAATGTTTAAGTTGCCTAGTCTACCCGGGGTTGGTCTACCCCGGGGCCCTTCCCCTGGCAGATACTCATGAAGGTATTTCCAATCCTGTATATATTTCTATAAGCACATGTGCTATGGGGACTTTCTTTTGTTCTATGACATCAAAATGTCCCCATAACCCTAACCCTATGTACCCATACCAATAGTTTTTTTTTTTTTTCCACGGGGACGCAATAAAGCCCAATAGTTAACATGTCCCCATACCACTGGTTTTATCAAACCATATATATATAGTGGAAGAAATTTCCCAAAGAAGGAGGTTACAACTTTTAAACATGGCTAACGGTGTCTTGCAGAGTACACACACGCCATCACCAGCCACAGTAGCGGTACATAAAACCACAAACAGGTAAAAATTTTCATTTGCTTGTAATGTATGCTATTTATGAAGCCAGTTCAAATTTAACATTGCTCCTTTTGTCTTACAAACGAGATTTATATATTTTCTTCTCACGCCGTGTTGTAGTTTTTGAACTTTTTTGGATATGTATATTCTGTTTCTATTTGTCCGTACAGTACCTGAAGAAGGCATGAATGCCAAAAGCTCGTAATAAAAGAATAGAGTGGTTCAGCTAAGTCTAGTCTTGCATCTCATTTCTCGTCTATATATTAATTATATATATATATATATATATATATAAGAATCAGAGTTGGTAGTAGAATGCCATTAAAAAATAAAATCATAGATTTTAAAAGAGAACGGAGCATAGCTCTCAAAAATGAAAGGCGAAGTCAAACTCTTCGTCAGTGCCCACGGTGTGACAAAAAGATGTAAATCAAAATCCGTTTCTTGTATTATCTTGATGCCAAGCAGACTAACTTCTGTTTGAAAATGAGATTGATCTGTCAAGTCATGCATGAGTGAGCAGATATTAAAGACAAAAATGTCACTTTTCAAAAGTCACAAGAGTTAATTTGGGGAATTTGTGAAACAAGAATTTTCTGGCATTTTTTAAAGTGTTGTTGATGTTTTTCGAGGTTGTGCCACGGTTGAGTGACAAAATTGCGAACGATGAAGCAATAAATACCGAAAACTTACTGTTTAATGCCAGAAAAAACGATTACCTGGTATCGTCACATAATGTGCTGACTCATGTTGGTTGATGCCAGTTATTTTCCACAAACTGAATGGATTTTACAGATTTAGGAGGGCTGAACATCATTTTTCTAAAAAAAAACTGTGTTCACCCAAACTGTGATAAACATGAAAAGTGTCAGGG
This sequence comes from Echinometra lucunter, assembly GCA_029962745.1. Lineage (NCBI taxonomy): Eukaryota > Metazoa > Echinodermata > Echinoidea > Camarodonta > Echinometridae > Echinometra > Echinometra lucunter. Next base: position 40,487 of record JAPZVO010000113.1, on the reverse strand, counting down.
ATAGGCATGACTGGATCAAAGAATTAAAATTCGCCACAGGTTTGTTTCACAGAGGCGCAAAATGACTCTTGTGACTTTTGAAAAGTGATATTTTTGCCTTTAATGTTTGCTCGCTCATGCATGAGTTGACGGATCAACCTCATTTTCACACAGAAGTAAGTCAATAAGTGAAGAAATACTCCTGCCAAATTATTTTGCTCAAAACTTGTTGGTTAAAAAGTTATGCTACTTTGAAATGATACTCAAATGAGACCCATTCATTGATGCATCACTGAGTACTATGGTTTGGAAAATTTAATATCAAAATCCATTTGCTACACTTTTGGGGAAAAACATCTTTCACAAATACGAGTGATTCTGTACAATAAGGTTTTGTTTTAGGTTTCTGTTTGTTCTATGACTAAGATCTGTCCATCTCTTTCTTTTCCTGATGTGCTAAGTATCAAAGCCAACAAGTGTAGCAAATGGTTTTTTTACATTGAATATTCAAAGTCATGGTACTCAGAGCTGCATGATTAAATAAGTTTGCTTAATGTATCATATGAAAGAGCATGAGTCAAAGTTTATTTTAAACATTTTTTTTTTCAATCATACGCCCCATTACTTCCGCACAATAAGCCTTTGTTTTAGGGTTCTGTTTTTTCTGGGACGCACTGTATATGTATATATATATATATATAGAGAGAGAGAGAGAGAGAGAGCTAATGTTGGATTGAACAATAAAAGCTAATGTTGGATTTACACATGGCGTATCTTCGACTCTTTTGAAGTTATTACTGTCTATATATATATATATATATTCGCTTACACCTCCCACACACACACCAACACCACCACCAACACCACCACCACTTTGCATTAGGCCTAGGAATAACAAGTAAACTAGAGTTTTGAGAACGTAACAAACTAGAGAGACTGTAATGATTTATCAAACCAGTGTACTGGGGACGAGAGCCATGTATACAGTGAAATAATAGCAAAAGAATCTTAAAAACAATACGATCTTCTACGGGCAACAAATGAAGTGATTTGAGAAGTGGTGTGATGTGACTGTGCTTCTTGGAGAGGGTCACTACACGAGCAGCGGCATTTTCAAACTGTTCTAATTTTGCAAACAGCTTGTGAGGCAAACCCAAACAAGAGTATGGTGGCCCTGAAGTACGCTCGACCTTAGGTTATGTTGCCGTGAATTTCGCGGCCAAAAGTAGGCAAAATGGCGACCAACGTCGTCAAATTTGCGGCCAAGTCGCAAAGTTCCTGTCTAGTGGTCGCGAATTTTGCAACCTAAATCTCGAAATTCATGGCGCACATGACCTGTCGTCCAGCGTACTTCAGGGCTACCATACCAAAGACGGGTAAAAAAAATCCAAACGAGATGAGATTAAAGCATGGGTGATCTCCTCAGAGGCACTGCGGTTAAGATATTTACGAATAAAGCCTAAATTGCGCAGTTGATATCGAACTGATATGGGCCCTGTTTCATATAAAAAGTTGGTATGACAGCAACTCCTGCTGGAATGGTAACTGCCATGGCAACAGTGAAATTCTGCCTCCTGTTTGGTTTTTATAATGAAAATTGCCATTCCAGCAAGAGTTGCTATTGTAACAACTTTTATGAAATGGGGCCCTAGAGACATATTGAATTTTTGCAGACATTCTCATATTTGATTCAAGAAACACACCAAGGTTACGGCATGCATGGCATAGGGGAATTTCATATGCAGCGAGAGTAACTGAAATGATGGATCTTAGAACAGTACATTACAAAGTCACGTTTAGCAAAATTTAATTTTAATGAATGTGAATTCAACCAGTTATTGCTATGTTTACGTATTTATTTCCTGTAGGTACGTTTTGGGCTAAAAATATAGTGGAAAGGTTTTTGCATTTTTGCTTCGGGAAAGAAATATTGGAAATATTTCCCAATTCTATTGTTCCTTTTCACAGTGAGCTCCTACGTATCCTGTTTTATAGCACATTTCACATCACACACTCACAAGACAACAGTGGGCGTTTCATGAAACCAAACCCATGACAGTCGTATTTCTCGTCGATGATCTACCGAGATGTCATGGACCTGACAAAGTGTTTCACGAAAGCCTGACATCTAACAAATCCAAGATATCGATACTACCGGATGAAAAATAAAGTCTTGATCATAATCCACTGGATTTATCATCCATTATTCCAACGCAATTATAGACTCAACTTTGCTCATATTGTTAGAAAAGTATAGAAAATATCAATGGGATATGATACATATAATACAAACATTGCATTCACGTGAAAAACTTCATTATAATGTGACGTTTGAGCATTTCTAAAATTAATAAACGAAAAACCGCTGTTGCTCTTTGTGAATTTAGATTTGCAATTAAGAGGACACCGTAATAATTGGCAAATTATTGAAACCAGACCCATATTTTGTTTTAATTTTTGAAAAATACTATATATCAGAATTGGGATATTCTGCGATCCAAATTAACGAATACATTTTATATGATTTCAATAAATATTGTAATTGCAAAAAAGGAAAATATGAAAGAAGTTCATACGTATTCTATGGGAGACTTATGAGGATAATCAATATTAATCTCAGTTACTTGCTGGAGGGTTAAAACGTCGCTAAGACATACAGGTTATTTCAGTTATACTCTTATATCAACATCAGTAATAACTGCTTATGGAATGAGAGTCTGGAACTAAAGAAATATTTGTATTTAAAAAATTAACATTCCTTATTTTTCGCTTCCGCGATCTGCTAATCATGTCCATAGCCGACGAAAAAGTGACTTGTGATGGCGTACTAAAAAGATATGACATGTTCGAAGGAGCGACAAGTCATTTGTCAGGGAAGTTGTCGCTGGTCTTGGCAAAGACGGCTTTGTGAAACACTTAGCAGACAACGACGAGATGTCGCTGATCTTGTAGTTATGACGATTTCATGAAACGCGCCCCAGAATGATATGAAATTCCATTTTAAAACTAACAAAAGTGGTTATCATGAAGACTGCAAATTTTCTGACGTACGTTTTCTATGTGTTTGTGTTTCCCTACAGATGATGAGCATTATGGGAGCAGAGGAGCCGTTACCTTCCGTTACCTGGATTGAATGACATCGACATGACTACAATATCGAATATTTTGATCATTCTACTCATCATATAGAACAGTAAAGGTGGAAAACCCTTCTTTTCGTTTTCTCTGTGAATGTTTCAACGAGGATTTATTTGTTTGCTAATAGTGTAAGAACTGTGTTCAATCCGTGGAAACAAAAATTTGACCATTTTTTTTTATTTATTCAGCAAGGAAATTGTATATTGCTACTGTGGAAATGTGTTGGTACAATTTCCTAAATAAAAGCTTCTCCCTACAGTAATAAAGGCTTATGTATTTATGCACGCAAATGTATGTCAGAACTGCTCCTGAACGCACCGTTTTCGGCGCAAAGAATATCTGCCATAACTATCCACGGTACAGTCATATAGCTTGGACAGGTTTCTAAGTCGGAAACGTTTAATGCTTCACGTATGAATTGAAGATTGACGTGCTTCACACCTGTACATTTTTTTTGTTTCAAAAGTTATACCAAGCTGATTTTTTTATGTCTCTTCATACTCCATAAGTAGACGATTTCGGAAGCAGCGGTCGGTGTAGCAACTTTATTTCAACTTTACAAAGGATATGTCCTCAAACGGAATACTGGGTTGTAAGGTGGAAGGACATACCAAAGGTCGTTCCTGGACACGGAAGATTTCAAAAAACAAGTTATTTACTGAAAATTCCATTTCTTGGATACTGTGGATAGTATATCTATGGTCATACATCATACACTTCATACTTTGCCCTCTACAGCTCTTGTAATCCTAATTTGCCATATGATATAATCTACTAAGCATACCTACTGTTGCCTTTAGATGATTTTTTTATAACAAAGTAAGATGCATCGTCCATATCCTCCAGTGTTAACAGTATAAATGACCCAGTAGCTAGGATGGCCGAATGTTCTTTTCTCATTAATGTTTATCTCATTATATCATTCATCTTAACCCACTTAAACAGCGGTAACTCTCAAGTGATATCAATAGAAGGAGAGAATGTAGAACTGCTTTTCAGTTATAATTCAACAGCTGATGTCCGTTTTGAATTGCAGTACGAAGATAATCCAGCATTTTACAGAAATAATAACGTTTACTACTCAAATCTTAAACCTGATCAACGGTTACGATTTAAAGTAACACAAATAAGATCTAATAATAACTGGAGTAACTTGTATTTTACCATACTTGATGTTTTACGACATGATGCAGGGATATATCGTTGTTTCGTTGCTAATTATACCTCACCAGTTTATAATCTTTTAAATGAAGTAGATTTAATTGTTCAATATCCACCTGGCAAGGCTCTTTGTGACCTTATACCTTCGACTGACACGTCACTCTATGACATCATAGAATGTACTGCAGTAGCAGGTAACGTGCCAGGCTATGTTATTTGTATTCAAAATGATCAACTAACCACGCCTAAAACTTACTTGTTTAGTAATGATACAGTATTATACCAGCAAATGTTGGTGGTACAAAATGAGCCTTTGTGGTGTTGCACAAGTACTGAAATGAAATTTATGGACGTTTCGGAATGTAATGACTATACACTCTACATGCAAACTACGTCCACTGCGCATCTAACCGTTCCTCCGAACAGTCATAACGATTACAATATGGTCTATGCTGTCACTCTCGCTCTCTTCGTCCTGTGTTTGTTAGCTTCACTGATATTTGTATCACATCTTATAGTAAAGTATAATATATGTAAATCCCCTGCGGAATGTCGCAATATGAGCTGTTTACGTGACTGGAAGTCTGTTGATGAAGACAACGTTAATCTAATGGATGACGATTCACACGAAAATATTAGACTAAGGGAACTGTAACTTATATCAGTAGAAATCAAAATTGCTACAAAACGATATTTGGGTCTAAAATTCACGGCCTCACAATTTCATTTAACAGTTAACAATAGATAAGTTTTTGTGATCTATGATACACAGTTTCAGCACTAAATGATGTAAATGTAGATTTCTCGCTACGATCCTTTGCATGGAAAATGCAATAGTGCATGGGCTTTCTTCAATAAACATGATAAAGGTATATGGGCATACGCGTCTTATTTCCGCCCCCTCTTAGAATTACTGCATGCAATAGCTTTGCATTATCATGATGAATAAGTTTACAGTGCTTTAAAATCCAAAGATCAAAAGTTCCAAATACAATATTTTCTCATAGTGTATCTACGATCCCTCACATTTTAATAGACATGATAGAGGCGGTGTTTTTTTATATTGAGCAAACTACGTTTACCAAAAAAGCCAGAAGGGGAAGGTGGGTAGAAGCTTCCCTCTGTAAAATGCGTAGGGACAAATCAATCTCGCCGTACTGATCTACCTTTACACCGACATGATCGATGTTTAAGCTTTTTACTGCTCTGAAATGTAAATTTTCAGGTATTAGTTATTATTAGTCTAAGCCTTGTTCAAACAGTCTTCTGTCATAACAGATCCCGAGATTGCCATACGCTTATGTGTTCCAAAGGAAAACATTCCTGATATATATTAGGATAATTGATCATATGGAAAGTTGGCTCAAAATAACTTTTGAAAACATTAAAATACACATAGATATACGAATAGTCTACTGAGGGATTAAATCAAATGAACATGATAGATTGCAGGAAGTTTACAATTGGTTCTTTCAAAGTGTTTTTTACTTAAAAGAACAAGTACTTCTTACTGAAATTCTCTGGTACTTCAATAGAAAACGAGACTGCTTGAGGCTTTCTGAAACTTTAAGAATATCACTTTTTGACAAAATTAATGATACCTTTTCAACAACACTTTCATCCCCCGCTGAGAACCCTAGTATAAATTATGTAAACTTTTATGCTTTTATGCACTGGACCTGTTGGATGCTGCTGGTACTAGCAAGATGTTTAGTTCTTCAAGGAATTCATGTCTGATTATTGCATCTTATCTTACTTTTCTTTTGACGCAAAGTCATGTTTATATCTCGGCATGCACGCATGAAGATACTCCTTTCTTCTCTACACAACCAAAAGACGTCATTCTTCAAAGGGGCAATGACGCCATTTTGAATTGTACCATTTCTCAATCTAATGATAGGCGCGATTTCCTGACATGGCAAGTGACACCACGTGTGTACAATACAAAGGTATCATTGTCTTATGATCATGGAACCTGTCAAAAAACATCACATATCTCCATATTCAACGTGAGCGAACAAACTGCAATTGCAAAGTGTGTTTTACGTCATCTAACTGACTTGCAAAACTGGCAGATATTTCACTCTGCCATTGCCACGATCAGTGTGGCGTATTTCCCGAGTAATGAAGAAATTAGATGCGGTCCCCAAAATGTCAGGATATTGCATGAAACCGAAAACCTAACCGCATGGTGTGAGGTACCTGTCGGTCGACCCCCTGTAAGTATTTCTTGGAGAGTAGGAAGGGAGGCTTCTTTGCCACATTCTGTGCAGCATAATATCGTCCAGGAAAATGAAATATTTTTTCTAAATGAAACCTTTCAAATCAATTACAGTTTTCACTCCAGCACAATTTCTTGTGTTGTCACTAGTCATATTTTTTTTCTAGATCAAGAAATTCACTGTACAGTTGGACCATTCATTGTATTGTACAAACCAAACGTTGATATTCTTCTTTCGGATGTACAGTTGTTGTCAGATGCACAGGAAATGCAACTCACGTGCTCTGTTGAAAGCTTTCCAGAAGTAGACACGATTGCTTGGACTTGTCATCCTAAGAATATCCTTGACGGTTGTGATGGCAGAGCTGGTACGCGTGTTGCTTTTTCTATTGCCAGGAAGAGTAGTAACTTTAAGAGATATCAACTAGTCAATGTAGCATGCTCTGCCACCAACACTATTGGAAAATCAACAGCTTGGATTGTAATCCTTACTAAAATGTCGTTAAGTAGAAATGATACTGAAACTAGAGGATGGGCCAAAGACAACCATGATTCTGCTCCAATTAACGGTCCGATATGCATCAATGCTGCTCTAATTCTTCAACCCCTTGATATGCCTTTGAAGAACAATGATATACCGGACTTGCCTCATCAAGCATCGTTCCTGTGTGTTGTTGAGTGTGATGATGATATAGTTTCAGGGTCTAAACAAGTAAAATGGTTTTTTTTAATAACATTACGGTCTTAGATGGTAAGAATTTTCGCGTCCAAAACTTGGATTCCTTTGCCGACTCCATCGTAACCGTGAGCTTCTTTGGTCAAACAGCTTCAAATTTCAATATTTCTTGCAGCTCTTTCATCAATAATCGTACCCACCGAAAGGAAATATCCTTTAAAGTTTCGGGTGATGAAGTTAGGTCTGAAACTCCCTCAGTTTCGAAAAATCGTGACTATCTTGACGAAATAACCCAACATTCTGTTCAAGCTCTTGGACATGAGTCATCACCTTTTCCTACCGCAATCTCGGAGGACGAAACTTGGGGTGGGGAAACAAACAGTGACACAGATAGTTATTTATTTGGACTTAATGGAACTCAATTTATTTTGACAGCTGTCATTGGTATCATCATGAGCATTTTATTTGCAACGTGTCTCTGTGCATTCCGTACCTTAGTACTATATAGATACCTTCAAAAGAAAGATAGAAATAGTGATATCCTTGCTCAAATGCTTGAAATGAGTAAAGAAAATAGTCATGGTTGCACTGCACACAGTCAACAGCACGACAGAGTGACAAGCCATGAGAATGCAGAAACGGCACTTGATCAAAATTACGAGGAACCTATCGCAGCGCCACTTCTCCATGTCTACCATCTTTTTCACAAAACGATTGTTCATCTGCAAAGCGTTTGCCATGTTCTAATGATCTAGCAGGTGATCTATCAGGATCCTCTATGTCTTGTAGCAGTTGCGGGTCTGCTTCTTCGAGTCAGTCCACAGATGCCTATTCTAATGCTTCTCAGCAATTGGAGGAATACGGCTGGGATGATCATCTGCATCCAGAAAAAAAGAATAAGGAAGAAGGCAAAGAAATTTCATGTGACCATGTTTATCATAATTAGAATGTCATACACATGATTACATATCAGGGAGTAAAATGTACCCGCAAACCAAAGGCGCATGAATCCAAAAGAGATGTTAAATGATTCCATTTTTATCCCCCCATCTTTACCTTCTACTCCTTGAGCAGGGTGAGCTTTATTAAAGAGCGAGTATTTACGAATAATATCGACCTACAAATTTCAAATACACTTCAGTACATCCTTCAAACGAGAGCATTACGAGCCCCTTTTCAATGTAGAGTGCAGAAAATTACAAATATTATGTATATCATTTGACTGCAGTTTAAAATCATTTGAAAACGCAAGCAGGTTGTAAAACTTCATTTAAGACGAGAACAATTAAACTAGCTGTCTACGTTGTAAGCTCATTAAAATTCAGAATATTACCAATATTTTCTATTATTCCGAAAAATGATCCATCTGTATCGTGCTAGAGGGGCAATAGAACTTAAAAATAGATAGAGTAATAGTGAAAAAAAAAGAAAAAGAAGGAGTATTATGTATATAAACCAAACTGAATGAATTTTAGTTTTTATAAAAGTGCATGCAACATGAATACTTGAACTGACAGTAAAAATGTCCTATTATCTTAAGGTCTAAGAAGAATTTGCTTTTAGTGCGCTCTTTTAGTACTGAACTTTGTATGTATATATATATATATATATATATATATATATATATTGTGATCAGGTAACATATACAACAGCTTTGGCAACTCTCATTTTATTACAGTCCAGTGGGTAAATTGCTACCTGCATTGGGCATATAAATTTTCAGAATTGTTCAGACGTTTGATTTTTCTTTGTTTGTTACTTGCAATATTTATGTCAAAAAGAACACGAAGAGACGTGGAGAAAACAAAGAATAAAACAGAGAGAGCCTCAGAGAGGTATAGGAAGCAAGAGAGGGAGATAGAGCAAAACAAGTTGAGAGAAGAGAGAAATTAAAGGAGAACGAAGAGGAGATGCGTTTTCAGTTTGCAGAGATTGAGATTGAAAGGAAAAAGGCAGAGAAAATTTACAAAGATATACGGTACTATCTTAAGTTTGCCTCATGGTCAGCCAATCCGTCCATCTATCTATCTGATTTTATTAAATTACTCATTCACGTTTCTTTAAATAGCTTAAAAATCCCATCAGTGTCACAGGAGCCTGCTTTGCATATGCCTTGGTTGTTCAGTCAAATAACATATTAAATTGTTCATTCAAAGGGATTTGTGCTGAGGTAATCATTTCTCATCTTTATAAAATCTTGCAATACTAACTGACTAAAGAAACTTTTTATTTCATATGTGCTTAATAATCACATGACAATGAATATGTCGGGTTAATATTCAAACCATAATTGTCTAGTTTTATCTCTGTTATCTGTGAAAGAGAAGAACTTTGATGTATGATATTTGCCACATTACCTAAACATTATTTCATCGAAAACAAACTAGAAAACGGGAAGCAACTTAACTTCGAGATAATTGTGCATGAATAACTGTATGGTTAGAAAATTCATGAGGTATGGTTTCTTGTTTTTATTAAGGCCCTGGTAATGGATGCAAAAAAGTTGATACCAGAGGGCTCCTAACTAAATTCCATTGACGAGATGCCATTATCACCAAATGCAAGAAAAACATCAACAAATTAAAATGTGGCGTGGTCAAACGATATGGTTTTATGTACATCTGAAAAACTCCGTTTATTGTCTGCCGATTGTTTTTTGATCGAGATAGATGTCTTTAATCAGTTTTGTGAATTAGCTTGTGAGAGAGAAATACCACATGTCTGTGTGCATCAAGTAGCGGTGGCAGTGGCATATGAGTTTAACATTTTGGAGGAACTGCGCTATCAAAACAAACAACAACAAAAAGCTGCTAACAAGTAAAAAAGCTGGGATCCTTCACTTACTTTATCTCTAGATATACGATGGTTTATATTTAACCATTATACATTTGAAGTTTGTGTACATGTAAGTTTTGTATCTACATTAATAATGACGTCCTTAAAATCAAAGTACTGTCTAGTATGAAAGATGTTCTCTGAAATTTTCACTTTTTTCTCAATAAAATGTTATTGATTAACGATGATTACAAAACATTATTTTGTCCTTAATCTCTCATTTTTCTTCTGAATTTCAATAAGTCTATAAGATAGCGCAAAACAAGTCGAGAGAAGAGAGAAATTAAGGAGAACGAAGAAGAGAGTGCGTTTTCAGTTTTCAGAGATTGAGACTGAAAGGAAAAGAGCAGAGAAAATTTACAAAGATATAAGGTACTATCTTAAGTTTGCCTCATGTTCAATCTATCCGTCCATCCATTACCATTTAATTTTATTAAATTACTCATTCACGTTTCTTTAAATAGCTTGAAAATCCCAACGGTGTCACAGGAGCCTGCTTTGCAAAATGGTTGTTTAGTCGAATTACATGTTAAATTGTTCATTCAAAGGGATTTGAGCTAAAGCAATAATTTCTCATGTTTATAAATCTTACGATACTAACTGAAACCTTCTTGTTCTTGTAATTTTAAGGATCACTTGGCAATGACTAATGTTGGGTTAATAATTAAACCATAATTGTCTATGAAATATTTTTATAAGAGTATTATCTTCGTTATCTGTGAAAGAAAAACTTTCACGTACCCATGTCCAAAGATTATTTTCACCGAAAACAAACAAGATAAATTGGAAACAACTCATCAAAGGAAGCGATATTAGGCTTATTGTTTGTTTCTAGAATTGCCAGATATACTTCGAGATAATTGTGCCCTAATAACCTTATGGTTAAAAACTCATGACGTAAGATTTACTTTTTTATTAGGGCCTTGTGAACGGATGAAGAAAAGTCCCTTTTCTACATTCGTATGAAAAAGTTGTTCTTGATACCAGAGGGATCCTATAATGCTGAGATGCCATTGCCATTGTGGTCAAAGGATATGGCTTACAATTGTTTTTTTTTTTAATCTTTAATCAGTTTTGTGAATTTAATGTGAGAGAGAAATACACTCTGTTTGTGTGCGCCAGCTTCCCAACAACAAGCCCATTATGATGCTTATTCGCTCTTACTATATCAAATCTAATCTCACTGAGTTATTATGTGCTCTCCGAGCGAAAATATAAAACATTAATCTTAACCATCCCTCTAAGTTTTGATACCCTGCATGATAGATACATGGCAAATAATGTTGAACTCCACGAATAAAGTATTTTAGGTTTCACATGGATGGCCAATAGAAAAAATGTCATTTATCAGTCTACAAGCGATACAAACGTGATAAAGTAGTGCAAACGTGTGTGAGTGTGATCAGTGGTATAATGAGTCCAAAAATCAGGAGGAACTGCGCTATCAAACAGAAAAACCTACTATAAGCAAAAAAGCCGGGGTCCTCAAGGAAAATGTAGTATAACAGAATGATCCAATTGGCAAAATATTCCAAGAAAATTCGATGCAATGACAAACATGGACAAAGTTGAAGGGATACAAACAATAATTCAAAAAGTATTTTTTTTTAAAAAGCATGTTTGTGAAAATTTGAGGGACAGAAGCCCCCCCCCCCCCCCCCCCAGCAAAACAAAACAAAAACAAACAAACAAACAAACAAACAAATAAACAAAATGCCAGTACACCAGACGCCAATGAGTGTGAGGAAGAAAAATTCATGACGCCTTGTAATTTGTTGACAGTATTTGACATTTTTCTTTAAAAACCCGACAATTTTTTCCCCCCGTATTTCAATCAGCTGTAGCGCCATCAACGTTAGTACCAGGCGAGAGATGGGTTAAAAATTTTCATGAACGGCCAGAGCTCATATTTGGATTTGTGGACCAATTTCTCAATTTACCTTCTTCTGCCTTAGGTCCAACATACATCTATCTCTGACGCTAATTCTAGCCTCTATCATTTCTGATGATATAAAGCCCCTAACAGAATACTTCATTTTATTACACAGTTTACATTGCATAGATCAATTATTATTTCCTAGAATGAAATACATAATAGCGCCATTAATGGCGTCACAGTCGACATGACCGAATGACGAGTGAACCTCTCATTGTCAAATGAAAGATAAAGCACATGAAGTAATCATGATAAGTGCATAGCATACAATGTCATGGATGTTTATGGTGAACTCTAGACAGCTACCCACCATTTCAATAATAATTATTAAACACTGAGGCCAATGAGCTGTCATGAAATGCTATTAAAAACCAGAAATAGGATTAGAAGGCCCCGATAATGGGTGTGTGTGTGTGAGTGCGGGTGGGTGAGGGTTGTGTGTGTGTACTGATGTGTAAGTACGTGCTAGTTATTTCGGCAAAAGATTTTATTACCCCCCCCCCCCCATCCTCGAAACAGATTTACGCCGGTGGTGCCATGACACTGTCATTTCTCCTTAATGAATGATGTCATGAAAAAAATAAAAACTGTCTCCCATGTATTAAAGTAATCACAAACATGTAATTAGGCTAGGTACCTGTACGGTTATGAATAATGCTCTGCCAAGACACTCACCAATGAGACGTTCATTGTAAAAAATGCTTTGCATGTATATTTCAAAGAGAACTTTGGCAGCCATTCAGATCATTATCAGGTTTTGCCACTACCTGAGAAAAATAATTAGTCTGATTAACTCTGCCATTGTCATAATTTAATTTCACCAGACATATTAGAATGTTTCCCCTTTTCATCGAATATACAACGAGCAAATTTATCTGAATATTTGATTAATGTACTCAAACAGTTCCGCTCTTAATGTCGGGGGAAAAGAATTACCGTATTTGCCCAGATGAATTAATTTATTTCATTATTTGGAATCTAATATGTAAACCTTCATTTCTCTGACGAGGCTAATTGTCGTCATTATGTACCACTACAATAGGAGCATGCATACTATTCTAAATTAAATTGGAGAGGTACGGTACATACAAAACTTACATGATATCGAAGACCCACTGACAAAAATACAGTTCATCAAATATACAACGAGCAAATTTATCTCAATATCTAATTAATGTACTCAAATTTTTGAACATTTCCGCTCCAAATATCGGAAAAAAGAATTACCTTATTTGCCCAGATAAGTTGATTAATTTCATGAATTAGAATTTGAGGTGTAAACCTTAATTTCTCTGGCAAGGCTAATTGTTGTCATCATCTACCACTACAACAGGAGCATGCATATTATTCAAAAATACTTTTCGAGCGGTACATAAAAAAAACTTACATCAAAGACGTACTGACAAAAACAAAAATAATATCATCAAAAAAGGAACCATTATAAGCAGGATAGGTAAATAATCTCTAAATGAGATTAAAAGTTAAAGGGGAAGCATACTTTGTTTCTTAGAGTGCAAACAATTTGCATTTGTGGAGTTGGAATTGGCCAAACTTGCTGCAAAATTTTACTGTAGAAACCACATGTTGAATTATAAATTTTTGATAACTTTGAAAATGTGCAGAAAATACTGAACGTGTTTGAACATCAGTAATGTATTGGAACTGAAGCAGAATTTTTTTTTTTTACAATATTTTCCCAAGCTTAACCATAGAACATGTATACAATGTCAATAACAATAGGGTTTAATGGTTAAAGTAAAAATACATGTACAGTATGTGTATTCATAGAATTAATCTCTTCTTTTTCAAGACTTATGGTTTATTTATCTATCGCCACAGAACTGGTAATGGGCAAGTTTCAAAATGTATATATCGAAGCCCTACTGAAAAAAGCACAAATATCATAAAAAAAGGAACCTTAATAAAGACATGATCTCTAAAATGGGAAAATATTTTCATCTTACCTCTTTCCGCAGAAAGTGCACTCAAATTGCATCATTCGGGTGGGAATTTGCCAAACTTGTACAGACATTCTACTGAAGAAACCATATATGTTGTATTTAATATTGCTTAGTAACTATAATAAGTTATGAAAACATAAGTAAGCATATTTGAAGTAAAGCAGAGAAGTTTTTATCAAATGTTCTGGAACTTTAACATACTACAGAGTGAGTCAGAAAAAATGTCCCATCTTTGTGAAGTTGTCTTGTCTGAAGTATGAACATTTAATCATGGGTTTCATGATATGTCTTGCCAGAGTTATCCTCCCAGCATTTATTGGTACCCTTTTCATTTGGATCTTTGCATGCATGACTGAATAACCGACAATCTTTAGAACACTGCAAAATATCACTTGCGCCAAGTGGATGGGTGAAGAATAAAAGTGAGGACGAACCATAATACCTGTGCCACCTACAAAGGGTTGAACATAAGTATGCTGCCAAATCAGGCAAGACCTTTTGTAGGCAAGTACAACAAAGATACATATTTCCATTGTTGTCATTCTTAACCAACAAACAAAAGTCATAACCAACGAGATACATTTCAGATAGCACATTGGATAAATGTGCACTTGAAGATGATGATGATGGTGATGATGATGACGATGATGATGATGATGATGATGAAGATAATGATGCTGCTGCTGATGATGATAAAGACGACGATGATGATGATGATGATGATGATGATGGTCGTGCTGGTGGTGGTGGTAAAAATTGTAAGGAAATCACCACTTAAACATTCAGCGATGCCTGGTAAAAAAAAAATCAGTGCTAAATCTGAAAAGGAAAATGTTAACACTGCATTTTGAGTTTTTTACTGTGTGTGTGTGTGTGTGTGCGTACGCATGTTAAATGTGGGGGTATTTATGTGTTACGTCAACATTAAAAAAATTTAAAAAAAAACTTGCAAAACTACATGTAAGTCCTATACATGTATAACACATTTCTTTTTGGATAACCTGTCCCAAGTCCTCTAGGCCTGAGGCGTCGATTCCGGGGGAGGACAGTTGCCCCCCCCCCAATAATTTCTAAACTAAATTTGAGGTAAGAATATTGCATTCCGATAATATAATAATACTACTCTCGTATCAAGAAATATGCTATTTGTTATTTTGGGCTCGCTCGCTTCACTACCTCACTGGTGGTTCATAATCTAGCCAGCAAAAGCAATTTCCCCCAAATTGGAAATGCTTCGCGCTTATATACACGTGTCTATAAACATGTAGCCGAGGGCATGGCTGTACGCACAGTAGAAGTAGAGAGGGGAGAATTTTCCGCCCCAAATTCTTTTTGCATGTTGCCCCCCCCCCCCCCCCCTTCCCAGAAAAAAATTGCTTACCCGGGCCTGGCAAAGGATTCATCTTCGCTTGGTCGTCTAGTCTCCCCCCTCCTAAAATGGATCGACGCCTCTGTCCCCACCCTTGGCATCCACAAGTCACACACACATACACACCCACACCCACACCCACACACATGCTATCCAATAAACTAACATGGTAGGAGATGAGGGACATTGTATTATGTAATATATGACACAACTCTCTCATGTATTCTTTTTAGACGACTGTCTTATGTATCGTAGTCAAATATAATGTTATTATTATTACACATTGTGCCCCCAAGAAGTAATGCATCCTCTACAGAGAGTATGAAAAGATATAAATACAAACAAAGAAACAAACATTTCATATTAGGGACTTTGGAGCATAGACCATGACTACGTTGTAACCTTTTCACATGCATCCTCATCTACTTCCGAAAGATGCTTTTTTCCAGTATGCAATATCAGTGACTAAACTGGATAGTGATGTCATACATTTGTATATTCTTTTTAGATATACTTGGGCCTTCATATGACAAATTCTTGTCCATTTATAAGCTTTGTAGTTACTTCACTAATTTCCTTTATATCATTTTGATTACATGATTTTCTACCTCGCCTTTCTGAGCAGATCGTTACGTCATCCTTGGTAATCATCGTGATGCGTGGGCTCTAGGAGCAGTAGATCCTAGCAGTGGTACAGCAACACTCATGAAAGTATCGAGAGTGTTTGGAAAACTAAAACAAGAAGGTCAATAATAGTGCTTGCAGAATTCGACACTGTTCGATATTGTGACAAAACGTAGTTGCTCCCTTCTTCCTAATTAACCGTATGATGCTGAATAAGGTTTTATATTTCGATAGTGATTTCTGTAATTCTCTTATCTTTGTGACATATCATCATACTTTCAAAATATTCTGTAAACGAAAACTATTGTTGTGATCTTAACAGCCTTAGGCAAGATAAATGAACAAAGCTAGGATCTTTCATAGCCTCTTATTCTTTTTAACGATAGAAATATTGCATTTTAGATATTTTTTAATTGTTTCACCTGGTATGCCTACTAGTTAAAAACTATGAAGAATGACCATGATGACGGCGTCTTCTACAAATGAATTATAGAACTGGTAGACCACTGCGGAGTATTGTATTTATTTTTCTTTGGTAGGATGGAGACCGCGAAGATCAGTCATATTCTGTACCTTTGCTGCTGAGGAATACGGGTTGATTGGATCGACTGAATGGACAGAGGTAAGCCTGACTTTTCACTTTCATCTGCAAGATTTCAAGTATTAAATATCTTTGGTCTTTTTCCAGATTGATATAATATCATTTTTTTGTTTAAAATGCAAGCATAATAGGCCTATAAATAGCTTACCCAACACTCTTAAAAATTCCGAGCAGGATTGACCCGGAAAAGAATCCGTTGGGGCCACACTCCTAAGGTCAGATGTGACCCAGTAAAAAGTCTTAATGACTCTATTCTGGGTTATTTTTGCCCAGAACGGAGTGTGGCCCCAACGGACTCTTTTCCGGGTCAATTTGAAGCGGAATCTTTAAGAGTGAATGACAGGTAATCATTACAAATGATTCCAAATATAAACACGTATAATGCATTGATGAAGGTTTACAGGTTCATCCAAAAGAAGAGGGGGGGGGGGCTGGAGTAGCGCTGATCTTATACGAGATGGAAATGCGACATAGAGCAGCGACTACCCGGGCAAGTGTTTGAGCAGGCAGTTTCATTTTTTTATCACATTTCCTTTTCCCTTGTACGGTTTCTTTTCTTTTTTTTTCTGTAGTTGAGTTGCTCCAGTCATGGAGAACTGCAGGATTCTGGAGATTCGCAGACCAGTGATGATAGTAAATATAAAAGGCGTTCAGATAGAGAACAAAGATAAAGATAGAATAGATACGTTGCTTTCTTTCTCTCAGATTTCCCATTTTGTAAGTAAGAATTGTCAATGCAAGCCGGTCCTTAGTGCGCTAATAGATATATTGTGGAAGAGAAAGAGAAAGTAATCTTGGTTACAACATTGTCATGATTGTGGTTTGTTTTGCAGGAATTTAACCATCTTCTTGCTGATCGTACTATTGCTTACCTAAATTTGGACATTGCTGTTGCAGGTATGTATAAAGTAGTGATAATGACAGATAATCATGGTGACACTTTAATATGTACTTGCGTTGTCATTTCATTACCATAATGGATTGACTGAAGATGTCAACAGACTGGAATGCATATTCAAAGAGCGCCACCTCATTTCCTTATTGTTGCGCTCTAAAGAAAAATAAACACTGTGTTTATTTTTCTTTCCGGACTCTTCATTTTGTGAAATTAAAAGAGTTCATTTTACATAACCTAGAAGTCATGAACATACTGAAAATTACAGAAAATATGAAATAATATTTAACAGAATAGCAACTGGGGGCATAAATAGATTGAAAGGTCCAGCTATATAAGGGAGTGGGAGAGAGGAAAGGAGAGCGATGCTGACTCTCGAAGGGTTCAATGGTTATGTTTGAAATAGAGCATATGATCTGAAATTAATAATAATTTCAAATAGAACTGATTACAAAATTTGACACCTGAGAAAGAATTGTTTTATTACTTCTGATGTAGGTAACTATATTTTATGGACATCAGCTTCACCTCATTTACGGCCAGTGGTGTACTCTGCTACGAAAAAGGTACATAGAAGATTTTTTGAATATTTCTTCTAATTGTGTCATTTTATTTTAAACAAGAAAAACGAGTGAGATCCATTTTACAATTCTTTAATGATAAGCGATGATGGCTGATGTGGGTTACACTCTTAAAAAGATTCAGTTAAAAATGACTAGACGAAAGGGTCAGCTGGGTGCAACTATTATTTTAGTCATTTCTGAATATCTTTCAGTCATGTTCTACTATTTTCTAGTCGTATTTTGACTAGTAGATAATCAGTTTTGACTAGAATATAGTGAGATATTTGACCAGACGTATTAATTGCACCCAGCTGACCCTTAATCTAAAGCCATTTTGACTGAATCGTTTTTAGAGTGTATGACCAATATTAAGAGCAGAGGGAATGTGTCCCTAAAATTGTCGTTTCCAGTATACATGTCTTTCAACGTTAATTTCACTCACTACGAGACCTACTTTTTGTGTGCCATATCGAAAAAAAAATCGAGCTAAAATACTTGATTCGTTGCCCTCTATATAGTATTCATTTTCTCGGAATGGAACTAACTTATCCTCTTTTTTTGGGGGGGGGGGGAGGGGTATGTTTTACTAAAGTAATTCAACAGAATAACATGTTTGTATGACTGACAGGATTCAATATAAAAATAAAATACATACATACATTTTTAAAAAAAGATAAAAAAGGAAAGGCAGACAAAATAAGAATAAACCATTATCTGAAAAGGCGGCAGAAAAAAATTGAAAAAAAACCCAAACATAACGCTACAAGTACAATTGGATGCAGTCGATTTATTAAATGAAGAAGAAAGAGAGAGGAAATAGAAAAAAGAGAGAAGAAAAAAAGGAAAGCAGATAGAGAGAAAGAATGGGGAGAGAAAGGAAGAGACTGACATGAATGAACGAGGTGATTGAAGTAAACATAATATCTTAAGACGAAGGTCTTATTTATCAATTTTTGATGTTGTATAGGTTTCCGATCCTGAAAATAGCCGACATCCCTTTACGATTCGATGGTTGACAGAGTACCAGATGCCTCTGAACCACATAGACCACAGTAAGAACATCTGTCTTCAACGTGCTTAAGTATTGAATCAATGGATTTTTTTTTCGTTCACCAATTCTGTTATTTCTGTTAAGTGATTTGGCGCGCTTTTTGGCCCGTGCTCTCGTCGAGAGTATTTACCTCAATTTTTTTTTCATAAAAATGTAACATAGTTTATAATGCTTAATTCTTGATGATTCAGATTAAGGAATCTGAATACAAACAAAGCACCTGGGCCTGATGGCATTCCACCCTGGTTCCTGAAGATTGGGGCAGTGCAATTGGCTGCTCCTTTACAGGATCTGTTTCAGTCTTCAATAAACATGGGATCAGTACCTAAGGGGTGGAAGGAAGCCAATATAGCACCTATCTTTAAAAAAGGGAACAGAAGCTCTCCTGCTAATTACCGGCCAGTCTCATTGACATCAGTGGTCTGCAAGGTTATGGAACATATTCTCCATAGCCATGTCATGAAACACTTGGAGAGCCAGAGTATCCTCACGGACTGCTAACATAGTTTCCGATCAAAAAGATCGACAGAAACTCAACTCATTTTAACAATTCATGATATCAGTAAGGAGTTGAATGACAACAACCTTGTGGACGTGGCCTTGTTGGATTTCTCGAAGGCTTTCGACAAAGTCCCCACCGTCGTCTCATTACAAAACTTCAATATTATGGTCTTGGGGGGGGGGGGAGATCACTACGTGGGTGGACGACTTATTGAGGAATCGAACTCAACAAGTAGTCATCAACGGACAATCTTCGGCCCCTGCCTTAGTAACATCCGGAGTCCCGCAGGGAACAGTGACTGGGCCATTGTGGTTTCTGCTGTACATAAATGACTTGCCGAGTAACATCACTTCCAAGTCTTGGTTGTTTGCAGACGATTGTATTCTGTACACACTGGTGACAGCAGAGCATGACATCAATACACTACAACAAGATCTCTAGTCACTTGAACTCTGGCAAGATACCTGGATGATGAACTTTAATCCCAACAAGTGCTATACGATGACTATTGGGAAAAGGAACCCACCTAAACATCCTTATAAGTTTTGTGGTCGAGAATTGGACTGTGTGACATCCCATCCATACCTAGATGTGCACATCTCTAATACACTGAGCTGGAATACACATACTCAGGAAGTCGTTTCCAAAGCTCAGAGGACCCTGAACGTCGTTCGGAGGAATCTGTGGAGTTGTGACAGGAAAACCAAACCTACGGCTTACCTGATGCTGGTGAGACCACTGCTGCTCGAGTACGCAGCAGCAGCTTGGGATCCATCCAACAGGACAAACATACAGTCACTGGAAAGAGTTCAACGACAGGCCGCCAGATTTTGTACCGGCAACTATAGTAGGGAAGAGGGCTCTGTCACTAAAGCCCTCAACGATCTTGGTTGGGAATCCCTTCAGACAAGAAGAAGGAACCAAAGACTCTGCATGCTGTATAAGATGAATAATGGATTGGTCAATGTTCAATTAAATGATTTCGTCCAACGAAATACAAGAGCTACAAGGGGGAACAACCAGAAATTCCACCAGCTCCGCCATAGGACCAGGGTTTTTCAAGACTCATTCCTTGTAACTACTGTAAGGGACTTGAACAACCTTCCTTCATCCATTGTTAATAGCCCTTCCTTGGAAACATTCAAATCCAAACTAAAGCAATTGCAATAAGTCTTTGCACACGCGGTGCGCTTCTCATTTCATCAAGTTAGCGTGGATGTGTCGGGAAGAGACATTTTGCTGACCAAACCATTCAGATTCAGATTCAGATTCAGATACTCTCCCACCCTGCATGAAGATGAAATATTCCTCTGTTCTGAAGCTAACCAATGACAATGGTTTGAAACAATAGATTTTAGCCTCACCTCTATGAAGACGATTGGTTGGTTACGATGAGAACTTCTCTCATTGATGTTAACATGGCAGTGTTATTATGAAAGATAAAATGGAACCATCAAAATGATACGCTCTATATGACTAGCCTGTTGATGGGCATTTCTGTAAGTTATCAAATTTCCACGGAAAGAGAGAGATAGACAGATTGATAAATAGAAAGACAGACAGATAGATGGATAGATAAATAGATAGATAGATAGATAGATAGATAGATAGATATACAGAGAGAGAGAGAGGGGAGGGGAGACGAGCAAAGGAATTTATTTTTCTACTCCTACTTTTCCTCAAATGAAGATCAGCTCAGTCTCTTCGCTCACTCACATTTTGTTATTTTGTCTATCTAATATCCCGATTTCTTCTCAGAGTTCGAAGAACAGCAGGAGCGAGTGATCATCGAGGTTTTATCATGAGATTAGGAATACCATTCATCATGATCTTTTATGTAAGTTATCATCAGTTTACTTCTGTTCTTACCTCAGCACCTCAATAATGATTTATGAAATTATAATCATTGTTATTATTCATATAAGAAACTTACTTTGCCTGGGCTTATCTTTTAAAACTTCGTCTTATGTAAATCGCACACGAACGTACTAAATGCCACAGACTATGATATTTCTATTTGTATTTTATAACTTTGTCTAGTGAATGAACCAAAGCCTCTTACTATGTAAAACCTTAATAATCAAATCAAACTTATGTTACGAAGACATCAACACGCTTATTTTCTTTGTAAATCCTTCTAGGGTACATACAACGGAAGCTTCTACTCATTATATCATACGTCATACGAAACGATCCGATTAGTCGAGGAATACATTGATCCAGATTATTCGCATCATCTCGCTACGACCCGAACATTTGCCGAAATGGCCCGACTACTTGCCGATTCACTTGTGTTGCCGTTCGATGTATGCTCATATTCACTAGATTTACTTTCCATGTGGGTCGACTTAGACTATAGCGACGCTTCGTTAGACGTCCAAGAACATGGAATCTCTTTGGGTAAATAGTTTCGGCCATCTCTTTTCCCTTCTGTTTAATTTTGTATCGTACATAATTCTCGACAAATTCAGGATATCCCCTCATTCAAGAATAAGTATTTGTTTGCCATAAATCACACAGTGATTCAGCCAGTCTCGTCCTATAGGAAACTAAAAAGGGAGAAAGAAAGGGTTTTACTTATCTACCCACCCTTGTGCGATTTCCGAGAAAATGATCCATATACAAAAATAAAGAGATAGATTTCGGAGGTTAATCTGTGCATTTACCTTATACAATTTACGTCTTACAAACAGGAGGGGGCGGCATATTTTTCTTTATCATTTCTTGATAAACAACCCAATAAAAAGATGTGAAAATTATTGGTTTATCACAGTTTCACAAAACACACATAACTTTACTGTGATTACACTGACAAAAAGGATTATATGACCCAATCATTGTACCAAAATATTAGGGTTTATATTTTTCCACTTGTCTCTTCCACTTTTCTTTCCATTTCAGATAGTCTTAAGGAAGCTGTTAATGGATTCATCAGCAACTGCAGTGATTTTCAGAAAAGAGTTAATCATGTTAATAAAAGCAGGTATGAATATGCGTGAAGCATTGCTTTCAATGCCTTGCCTCTTGATAGTTTGTCTATTCATCTGAAGACATTTCTTACTCTCTCTCTCGAATTGGGTTTTGACAGACGTGTATCAATCAAATATGATTATTTACGTCTGGGACCGACCTTTAACGTCACCATCAGAAAGACGTGGCAAATGTAGATTCATATCTTGCCAAAGGACATTAGTGCCGCGGCAGGAATTCGAACCCCGGACCTTGTGGTTGAAAGTCTGGAGACTTATCAACTGGGCCACAACACCTCTACTTGCTTTGAAGAGCGATGCTACGGGGGTAGGGCATTGTTACAAACGAATCGTCATTTTTCTACCCTCGTCGGCCATGTCTGTGGTCTAGAAGGCAAACATTAATTCTATCCTTGCTATAGACATCTTTAACAGAAAATTCCTTTCTGTTTGTTTTTAAAATATTTAAGAATACTTGTCAGTATATAAAATGGTCTCATATATAGCCTCCTTCCCTTTATCAAAAGTTCACCCACAAACGTACTAAGATCCATACTCATTTAGGAAAGGCCACCCCAAGCGTCTGTATTTTCATGACGAGTGAAGAATGAATAATGTTTTGAATATAAGAACACTAAACTTAAAATCAAATATTTATCTTCACAAACTTATCAAAAACCCTTCTCGAATATCAATTTCCTGTTGGAGTTTCATCTTCAATATTTCAACATGTGTTTTGTAAGATCTGTTAAGAAGTGCTTTTGATGTTAGGACGTTTGTGTAGAGTAAATAGTGATTAACGACAGGATGGTATCCTTGATGGATTTTGATTAATATTAGGTAGAACATCTCCGATACCACTCGTAATACCAGGATTTCAGCTGTGAGCAGTTTCTATTGCAATGCTATTCTCTTTCTACTTTATGTTACTTGTTAGTCCATCAGCAGTACGGCAGATTAATGATCAGATGATGCAACTAGAGAAGGCATTTATTCAAGAGCTTCCCAATGACAGACTTGATCGGTAAGTACTTCCGTTATAACCCTGACGTATACGTATTCATAGAAGCTTCCTTCTTCCTTCATTTACTTTATAAAGGTCTCGTAAACAAACAATAGACATTGCCCCTCTTAAACGAGTGTACCAAAAGATG
Source organism: Echinometra lucunter (assembly GCA_029962745.1). Lineage (NCBI taxonomy): Eukaryota > Metazoa > Echinodermata > Echinoidea > Camarodonta > Echinometridae > Echinometra > Echinometra lucunter. The sequence goes on along the minus strand of JAPZVO010000113.1, from coordinate 16,852 downwards.
TATCGCAAAGTTTCAAATTTAGCTACATGATAATGATTCTGACAAATGGCTGATTTAGACAAAGGGGCAGCGAAGAGGATTCGTCTGCTATAGCTGTAAAATGGTTGAAATGAAAAGCAATAATGAAAGGTTAGAAATGAGACGATAACATGGACAAGAAGATCTCATGATTATGACCCTAATCGGTTTAGCTTTCCCATTTCAAGATTTTATTTTAAAATTATTGTTCTGTTATCTTTCAAAAGCCACATCCTGTTCTCTCCAAGATTCACGGAGTCAAGCGAAGCTGAGGTTGGACCTTTCCCTGATATTGCTGACTCACTGCATAAGATCTTCCAAGATTCAGACCAGAAGGGGCGTTGGAAAGTTGTGGCACAACAAGTCACCATTTTAACCCATGCGGTGGAGGCTGCATCCGCCGTCCTCAAAGATGTGACATCGTGGTAGCTAACGCTAACATCTGATTCAATGCGACATTAAACCCTATTAACACTAAGCGTCAGGTAGGACCCCGCCAACGATTGACTAGGTGTTTACACACCGTGTAAAAGTGAATGCAAATGGACAGAGTGAACACTGTTGGGAATTCTTTTAGTATGGCCATACCGCCCCTGTGGACTTGTTAAACGGCATTGAAATTACATCTCATGTGCAACGGGAATTACTCTGAAGCCGGACTCACAAAACGTGTCAATTCACTTCCTTAATTGTTAATGCATTGTCCATTCAATATAATTCGCGAGGCGGTATAAAAGTTAGCAGTGAGCAAAAGTTCCCCTACAGACAGAGAAGGAAGCATATGGCCATGTTAGCCAACAGAAGACAACCGTTTTGTCCTTATATGGAGACTGATAAGTTTGGAGTGAACTGGAAAGTGTTTGGACAAACTGTCTGTATCTGTAGGGGCCTAGCTGTTGTTCACTGCTTAGTGACGCATGAATCTTTTTTGCTGTTCGCGGCAAGACGCTTCGTGTAAGCCGGGATTAGGCCTTAGCACCCCTGAGACAAACGGTTTCATTTGTTTGTAGACTCTGCATCTTACCTGTCACGTGATAGTGATAATGGCGAGATGAACATCTTGCTGCAACGCGATTTTTACCTGAGGTCACTGATAAAAGGTTTCCATGCATTTATTTTTCTTACTCTCCAGATCTGACTACCTTATTCTTCTGAGAAGGGAGATAAAAACTATTTCATTACACATACTGTATATAGACGATAACTGTCCGCTTCTAATGATCGAAGAGTCTTATGTTGAATAAGAGATGAAACTGTCAAAATAAGTTATCGTACTCACTGAGCTTACCCCTCTTATTGAAATGGTATAGACTAATTTGTTTAAAATTCCATCCAGTCTTGGATTTTTTCCACTGTACGTATAATTGCCTCTGACTGATGAGACTGAACAAAAAAAAAAAAGAAAAAAGAAAATCGAGATAGCATACCATTTTTTTTTTTTTAAAGCGCCTTGAGCATTTAATCAAAATGGAAAAGACGCTATATAAATCCTATGTATTATTATTATTATTATTTATAGGCCTACTAATCATTCAAATTTAGCTACAATGTTTTGCTACCTCTTTTCTTCCTCTTCTATTTCCCTTATCTGTAAGATCGCCTTGACACAGAATTCAACTTTAATATTATAAATGACTTTACTCTGGTGTATTATTATGTAATATCTGTAAATGAAACAGTAAATAAACAATTACTCTTGTTTTCAATTTGTCTACTCAAAATGGTATTTGTATATAGGCTGGTTGAGTATGGATATTAGGGCCAATATACTGGAAAGAGACGATTTGATCTTTAATAGGAAAAATGTCTCTTGCAGCACTTTGTGTCTTTGAACGGATTAAGAATACCGCATAGGTTTGACTAAGCATTAGCACTTATCAGTTTGATGTATGGCAAGCCAAACGGGCAGTAAAGCTACGCTTGTTGTCCAGTTGACGACAAAAAGCTTGATTCCCTTTTGACGCATTTGAAATATAGGTTTTCCCGGTCAATTTCATACTTTTTCCATTCCAATTCATGAACGTGCATTCAATTTCACGCAACGCACGCCCGCGAAGACATTCGAGCTTTCAAATTCACAATCCGATCGATCAGTTTCATTTATAGGCGCTCTTATTTCCTTTCCGTAAAAATCAAAATCAGGCATGTGCGTTCAATTTCCAAATGCGAGCATTGTATTTCCAACTTGTGCCTTCAAATTCACCCATTAGTCACGATGGCGCTGTTTGGGGCGTTCAATTTCATTTTCTGGCGATCAATTTCCTACTTCGTGCACTCAATTTAGTGGAGAAGATAAAAAGGGGGTTATTTGGGGGAGAGGGGGACAAGCGTTGGTTGTTTCTGATATACGAACATACTCCTAAAGAGGTGAGGGTGTGCGGGTAGATTGTGTACATTCTGAAAAGGGATTGGTCAAAATAACCAATGTGTTGGTGAATATACGAAAAAGGATTAGTCAGAATAATTATTGTGTTGGTGCTATTACTGTCCGACCAAAATTTCGGTGAAGATTGATCGATATGATAGTCATGATTACCCAATCATTTGTTAAAAATTAATGTACCAAAATTTTGGTTGATTTTGACTATTTTTTTTATTAAGACACATATTCACCAACACATTGGTTATTTTGACCAATCCCTTTTCAGAATGTACACAATCTACCCCGCACACCCTCACCCCTAACACACATACACACACACACACACACACAAATCCCATTTTCGTAAGCTTCTGTGTAGTATGCTTATTCTTTTTTGAAGGTTCTATATTGTTCTGAATTTGTATCCACTTACAATGATAATCCATAATTACCATGGATGATGTGAATATACAAATACGAATATGAATTTGATTGCCCATTTATCAAAAAGCATGCTCCTACTCTGAATTGAATGACCCAAATGAACAATTGATTGCTCGGATAGTGAATTTGAATGACCCAATTTGAATTTGAAAGCAGCTTCAGAGCTACGAGCGTGAAATGCGGGAAATTAAATGCTCGGAATATAAACTTGAATGACAAAAAGAAATTGACCTGGAAAACCTATTATAGGTTGAACACTGTTGAACTACAATTTTTAACTAATACATTTAAAGCTGCATCGCTTTAATTCAATTAATTTACATAAAAAAGCGGTGGTACAACTTTTTCCAGTCGGCTGTCCTACATGATTTCAGTGAACAATTATGGTTTCCCATACTTTGCACTTTCATTAGTTTATCGTAATAGTTTAAGGTGTTATGATAGCACCTTTTTGGAGGGTGGTGATGAACTTGTAAGAAAACAAAATTACGCATCGAAGAGAAATTGAGTTCTCGTAAATATGTACATACATGCACCACTATGTAAACAGTTTGTAAATAGCCACATTTAACATTATTTGTGAAAGCAATTAAAATGTGTTTTAATGACAGATGAGACTGACATTTTGATGAATTTGTTGATGATAATACGTGCATGTTTCCCATTCGGTTTGGTCTGTTGTTGTCATAATTAGCAAGAGATTAAGCGGTCATGCTTATAATGTTTGCATGTAGCTTCTTCTGTATGTATCTCAATATCCCAAATCATGTGAAAATGACAGGAATCATTAACACAAATAATTATGCTATTATATTTTACTTTTTTCACCATGATAAAAGCATCTTTTATGAACATACAGTTAAAACATTTTTAATGATTCATCCTCATCTTAGGTAAAATATTAGCCAGATTTTTCATTGCATATTGAAAATAACCTGTTGGTTTGTTTTCCTATTTAATATTTCTGTTCGCTTCGAAGAAGTGTCGCGGTCTGTCACATATGACGTTAATAGCCTTTAACTCATTTACCAACATCAATAGATGATAACTCCGTCCTCGTCACATATGACGTTAATAGCCTTTATACTAATATACCCCACGATGCAGGTGTACAAGGTATTACTTTTTGGCTTAACAAATACCGCAATTTCATTGATTCACGATTTACTGAAGATTTCATAATCGAAGCTGTAGAGTTTATCTTGACAAATAACTCCTTCTGTTTCGACAACGAATTCTATCTACAAATAAGGGGAACAGCCATGAGAACCAAAATGGCCCCTACGTATGGTACCCTATTCATGGGCTATTTAGAAACAAAATTATATTCAGAAGTAGAACGTATCTTCAGTATCCCGATCAAATCCTATATAAAGGAAAACTGGCTTAGATATCTTGATGACTGGTTTATTATTTGGAAAGCTGAATTTGGGGATATTACTTTATTTAACAATATTCTTCAGCATCTCCACCCAAGTATTACATTTAAATCCGAGGAAAGTACTGATAGAATCAACTTCTTGGACATAACAGTAATAAATGAAATGAACAACATTAAAACTGACATATTTTATAAAGTAACGGATACACATCAGTATTTACACTTTAAATCTTGCCACCCCAGACACTGTAAAATTAATGTTCCATATAATTAAGCAAGACGGATTTGCACCATCGTATCAGACGCTGAAGTACGCAAGAAACGTTTATTGGAATTAAACCTCATGTTAAAAGACAGAGAATATCCGGAAAGCATCATTCTAAGCGGTATCAAGAAAGCTGAAAAACTCTCACAAGAGGAACTAAGGTCAAGTAAACCAAAACAAGACAATACCCAGTCAATACCATTTATACACACTCATAATCCAAATAACCCCAATATTAGTAAACTGATTAAGGAATCACTGTTAACACTTTCAAATGACAAAGAATTAAATCTGGCATTTAAAGGAACAAAACTAATCTTAAGTAAACGGCAAAGCCCAAACTTAAAACGCATGTTAACTAGAGCAACCCATAAAATACAAGATAAGAATAGGTCGGAAAATGGTATTAAAAAATGTACGAACAAAAGATGCAAAGCGTGCCCATATATGAAAGAAACTAATCAGCTTTTCTTTAAAAATAAAAATAAACCATTCATAATATCATTTCCTTTCACCTGTACTACGCAGAATTTAATTTATTGTATTACTTGTCATGGCTGTGGAGAGCAATATATTGGAGAGACAGGAGACACACTCCGACATCGACTCACAGTACATAGACAACAAATTCGTCATGAACAATATCAACAAATAAAAGTAAGTTCCCACATTAAATCATGTGCTGGGTCTCAAGAACCAAACTTTAACATTGTCCCGTTTTATAAAATGAACGAGGACAATAATATTAAGAGGGGCCTAAAAGAGAAATGCTTTATCTCAAGATTTACTCCTTCTCTGAATGCACTGTAGTCTATCTATCTATTTATTTAATTTTTATCATGATCTAAGTGAGTTGTCTTTATTTCATTGACGTTCCCACGAACTTAGGACATTCTTTAAGAAGAACCTTTGTATTATAACCAACGAGAATTTGTTAAACATTACGGATTAGTCAATTAGAATAAAGCAAACTACCTGCACAAGTGACACTTAATCTTGGATTTAAATAGAATGCTAATGAATAGAAATCGGATAATCCTAGTCTTTATTGTAATCTAACAGTATCTCCTTGCAAGTACATAACCATACTTTATCTTGTACCTGTATATAAGCAATGTCAAATTGTAAAAACAACCACTTCACCTGAAGAGAATTAAATCGAAAGCGCTTGTGAAGTACAAACCAGGTTACCCTGTGCAATGCTGTGTATTCCATATATCGTTGTGAATCTTCTTTATATATTTTTTTCTGATATTTTAACCCTGCATCTCGTCGGACCTTTTGGGCCCTTTGAACATTTTACTTTATATATATATATATATATATATATATATATATATATATATATATCTGTGTGTGTGTGTGTGTGTGTGTGTGTTGTGCGTGATCAATTGAGAAAATAGCGTAGCATGAATCAAAGTTCCCCAGAGCTGTCCTACCATTTTGGAAATTTTGCACAGGTTGAAAAAATGTCTCCGCCGGGAATCGAACCCGCGCCTTTGGCTATGAACGCCAATACCTTAACCACTAGACCATGGAGACGGGCCAGTGCTTTCGGCGTCTCCAAATTCGCTTAACCGACAGATTGACAAATCTTCAACCCTCACTAATTAATTCCTTTGTTGGTGGCAGATGAGTTTCGAAAAACGACCTGTCGCACACCTCAGCTGGATACGAGCGAATGCTTTGGGATGCATGTATATGTTGGAATAATTAACATTTGTGATCAGGTAACATTTGATAGTTAAGGCATCAAGTGGTTAAGGCATTGGCGTTCATAACCAAAGGGCCGGGTCCGATTCCCGGCGGAGACATTTTTCAACTCTTTGCAAAATTTCCAAAATGGTAGGACAGCTTTGGGGAACTTTGATTCATGCTACGCTATATTTCTCTCATTTGCAGCAATGTAAATGCACGCCTGACAACTCAAGTCGACAACTGGACTTAGAAAATCTTTGAGCAAAATAGAGCCCGTACTATACTGTATACGTGTCTGTGCGGGCGCGGACTATCGTACTTCATGGCAACCTCAAGTCGACATGCACACCTGAAAACCACCTGAGGTCGGGACACTTGAGGTCAAGACACCTCAAGTCGACAACCATCCTCCGATTTATTTACCAACCCCCAACCTGAGGTCGGGACACTTGAGGTCAAGACACCTCAAGTCGACAACCATCCTCCGATTTATTTACCAACCCCCTTCCTGTTATCAACTGTACAAACTTTGAGTTGAAAAATGTTAAGGATTGAAACATAATTAATGTTAATGTTAACTACTCTAAATAAAAATAAAGAGGTGTGATATGATACGAGCGACAGCTAGAGAGGTTGAACAGATTATTTTTTACCATAAAATTCAGTAACATGCAGGCCGGTATATCAGGCACCCATACGTACAGTACGGACTCTATTTTGCTCGAAAATTTTCCAAGTCCCGTTGTCGACTCGAGGTGTCTCGACCTCAAATGTCCCGATCTCAGGTGGTTTTTCAGGTGTGCATGTCGACTTGATGTTGCCAATAAGTACGATAGTCCGCGCCCGCATGCGTAGTGCGGGTGTACTGCGTAAATCATATTCTCTATATTAGCCTCTCGCACTAGTCGTTTCCTGAGTGAAGTTCTGCAATTTTACGCAGCAACGGTAGGGAAAAAAAAGACGCCGCCCGCACCGACACGTATACAGTATAGTACGGGCTCTACTTTGCTCAAAAATTTTCTAAGTCCCGTTGTCGACTTGAGGTGTCTCGACCTCAAGTGTCCCGACCTCAGGTGGTTTTTCAGGTGTGCATTTCCATTGCTGCATATGTATATATATATATATATATATATATATATATATACATACATAATGGTGATGATGATGATGATGATAATGATGATAATAATAATAATATTAATAATAATGATAATGATAATAATGATAATAATAATAATGATAATAATTTTGAGTACTTATAGAGCGCCCACACCGTCCAAGGATGCTCATGGCGCTAGCCCAGCAACATAAATGTGAGGATAAGATGAGGTGAAACACGGACATAGCTGAACTTCAAAACTTTAATTACAAGCTGTCGGCCTCCCCGGCCTTCTTCAGGCTCTGAAGATACAAACATATAATAGATATGCCTCATATACATACATACATACATACATATATATGTCTGGGGGAGGATGTGTGTGTGTGTGTGTTATGTATGCTTAATTGACCAAAGCATTTGACAAAATTGATTGAAAGTTTGCAAAAGATAAATGTGGATGGTAAGAACATACGTCTCATATATTTACTGAGAGCAGACAGTTGCCATCAAAATTAACAATGAAATACACAAATAAAAATCAAGAGAGGAGTATGTCAGGGATGCGTAATGTCCCCATCTCCGTTCAACTTCTGCACAGAGTTGATATTCAGGGAAATTTCTGATATGAACGGTGTTAGTATTGGGGTGTAAATATTATAGGTTTCCCGGTCAATTTCATACTTTTTCCATTCCAATTCATGAAGGTGCATTCAATTTCACGCTACGCACGCACCGCGAAGACATTCGGGCTTTCAAATTCCGAATCCGATCGATCAATTTCATTTATGGGCGCTCTTATTCTCTTTCCGTAAATCAAAATCACGCATATGCGTGCAATTTCTAAATGCGAGCATTGTATTTCCTACTTGCGCATTCAAATTCAACTCGTAGTCACGATGACGCTGTTTGGGGCGTTCAGTTTCATTTTCAGGCGATCATTTTCCTACTTCGTGCACTCAATTTAGTGGAGAAGATAAAAAGGGGGTTATGAGGGCCCGGAGAGCGGGACGAGCGTTGGTTGTTTCTGATAAACGAGCACACTCCGAAAAAAGGATTAGTCAAAATAACTATTATTTTGGTGCATATTGTCCGACCAAAATTTTGGTGAAGATTGACCAATATGATTATGGTTATAATTACCCAATTATTTGTTGAAAATTAGTTGTACCCAAATTTTGGTTGATTTTAACTAATTTTTATGTTCAGGCACAATTCACCAACACATTGGTTATCTTGACAAATCCCTTTTTAGAATGTGCACAATATACCAGCACATCCCTCACCCCTAACACACACACAAGAAAAAAAAATCCATTTTCGTAGGCCTCCAGTATGCTTATTCTTTTTTTTTAGGGTTCTATATTCTTTGTATATTTACAATGATATCATGTCCTTATATGCTGAATTTGTATCCACTTACATTGATATCCATAATTATTATGGATAATATGAATATACAAACATAGGAAGAAAACTGCGATGAGAGTTATAGTGTTGAGTTTCAAATTTTCGACCTATATTTAGATCATCTTCAGGAACTGAGGTAAAACAGAACAAGAACTGTTTTTTATATACACTGATATAAGAAGGCATCAAAATGTTCAGTTTTACCTGCAATATCTGAAGATGATCTAATCAAAGGTCGAAAAATGTGAAACGCAACACTATCATAACTATGACTCTCATTGAAGTTTTCTTCCAATCTTTGTATATTTACAATGATATCATGTCCTTATATGCTCATGTATACTTCAATACTTTAACAGCATAACGACATAATTTCTAACTTGCACTCCTTGATGACGCTACCCATAAAAAGACAAAATCACCACACTAACCACACAATGCGTCAATTAAAAAACCAAATGACAAACAACATGATCTCAAAATCTTTCATGTGGAAGCCTAAATAATCAGCAATATGAAATGTTTATGATTTCCATGTTACCAGTTTCAATGGAAGCATTTATGGAATAAACCTAAAATAGTGGACTTAAACATGATAACATTATGGCAAATGTCTTGCCAAAGAAGCCCAATTTATTTCAAACTAAGTGAGAAAAACACCCACAATGACCCCAAGCTAACTAAATGCAATGAATCTTTAAATTGAATGCACTTATTTGGAACTTGGTTGCCTTTTCACGAATATGAATGACCAAGAAGATTCGGTCACCGGCTTGAAATGAATTTGATTGCCCATTTATCAAAAAGCATGCTCCTACTTTGAATTTGAATGACCCAAATGAACAATTGATTGCTCGGATTGTGAATCTGAATGACCCAATTTGAATTTGAAAGCTGCTTCAGAGCTGCGAGCGTGAAATGCGGGAAATTGAATGCTCGGAATATGAACTTGAATGACAAAATCATGAAATTGACCGGGAAAACCTATAGTAATTTGCGTTATGGTGATGACTGTACTTTGTGCACAGAAAGAAGCAGATTTACAATGAAAGACTTACAGATAGAAAGGTGAAGTTTGCGCTTAGTTTAAGACTAATAAATTGTTATGTATAGTCTGTCCTATTGTATGGAGTGGAAACAGGGACAGTAAACAAGGCTATGGAAAGTAGAATTTCCTCTTATGAAATGTGGATTTACAGAAGAATAATGAAAAAGTCATGGAAAGAAATGAAAACCAACAAATAAATATTGCACAAGGCAGGGCGTAAACAATCTGTACTGGTAGGAAAGAAAAAACATATACTTTGGTCACGTTAAAAGGCAACAAAGTCTCTTAAAAGATATGGTGGAGGAAAGAGTAGAAGGAACTAGACTGAGAGGAAATCTCCCTAATGGACTGGGAAGAGAACAGTAAAAGCTGGAGTGGACTAAAACTGAAACAGTACACCAAATGTTGCAATCAATCTTCAAACTGGGATAAGATACCTGGATAGATAGATATTTATCATTATGGGAGGGGAGAAGTTCCGCCCTTGCAAACATGAACATCGACATATAGTTACTAATCATACATCATACATCATGTTACATCATCATCTGCTTCGACAGCAGATTTTTAAAAGATACTTGATATGTCACGTGAAAGCAGATTCACATGGTATTTATGATTTACAAGATGCACGCAATCTCGGAATTTGAAACCTCTAAGCACGAGACGCTAAAAGTTAGTTACTTTCAGAGATTGCATATTTTGTACACTGGTATCTTAATTAAGACAATCTTTATGCCAATAACCCCTACTATGATCATGCTGATATCTTTATTCTGATAAAACCTGAATGAATCCCGAAAAATATCTTATCACGTAATGTGGGGGAAGGTCATGACTTAAACGTAAACTTCGTCCCTTTAGTGTGCACTAATTTTATATGTATTCCCGTATGCCTAATGAAATAAACATATTGCACAACCTCCTCGAGAACTTGACGAAAACGTGTTACTCTTATCATATTGGAAATATCAGGGGGACAAAACTGCTACACCCCTATACTTCATGATACATTATTTTTTTCTATCTCTCTCTTATTAAAGCTTTATATGCAGACACTACGGTGGATTTACATATTATTAAGAGAAGTTTTGAGTGCCCTTTGTTCCTCCGTTTTCTGAGTTTTTAAACTTTACAAGTACTGGCTATAAAGAACGTTCATTAAACAACCTACACCAGTATATATATATATATATATATATACATTTTTTTTTTTACTGGGGTCTCCATATGAGGACCGAAGGTCCACAAGACCGCATTTACAAATATAATCGAAATTAAATAAGATTTCCCTTTCCCTTAGATTTCTTTTACCTTTCTCTGCATGCTTCCATGTAAATTTACCTCGATGGAAACACTCCTCTTCATGTACAAAGTTTCCATTATGAAAAATAGGATGTTTGAATATACTTACACACTTAGCGTGGGGAGCGGAACATTTAAGTGAAGAGGAGTGTTTCCATCGAGGAAAATTTACATGGAAGCATGCAGAGAAAGAAAACACTCCTCTTCACTGAAATAAATGTTCCATTGCCCACGCTAGATGTGTGTATAATTTAAACCATAGAGTTACATACGCTCTCTCGAACATTTTATTTGCAGGTATATGGGAACTCATTTCCTTCCAACATGTTTATATTATCGCAGATTTACTTGGAAATCCACCATAATAGGAATGCAATATGGAAAACTTAAGCCAAAGTTTCGACCCCCCACACAAATACACACTCACACACACACAGGGGCGTAGACATTATTATCATTATTACAACAATAACAATAATAATAATAATAATAATAATAATAATTAGTAATGTATTATTATTATTATCATGCCTATGATAATAATAGTTATCATCATCATCAGCATCGTCGTTAATCTGACTGAAATGACGATTACGATCATGACTATATCGAGCATTATTCTGATTTATGTAGTTATTTGTATTACTTTTGGGTAATTTCGGCGCTGTCACAGTTTTTCTGAAGTGGTGTAACATCAATTTTTTTTTTAAAAAAGGTAAATAGCGTGATGCAAATATGCAATAATGTGTGTCAGTCCATATTCTATATTCGTTTGTCACGGTGCGTATTCTTCTATTTATGTCTGTGCATCATTGGCGTAAATGCCCCATTTTTTCGAGAGAGGGGGGAGGGGGAAGGCGTGTACAAATATCCCCCACACACTTTTTAAGGAAGAAATGATATTTGAATTAATCGTTAATAAAAATTGTCATAATCGGTCATAACAACCATCATATGTTAGAATTTTCTATATGAAAATGCGATTCTGTAACTCTATTTTTAATATGTATTATATGTCATGATTGTTATGACTGGATTTATTTGTAAACTGATTGTAATTCAGCCTTCGGGCTGCCATTTTCAGTTCTTTTTAATAAACCATTCTACTGCAACATTTAAAACCAGAAAAACGCTTATTTTTGGCTCGTTAGCTTCGCTCGCTCGTGATATTTTGGAATTTTTGTTTGAAAATGTGATGGAAAACCAGAAGAGTGGTTATTTTTGGCTCGCTCATCATATTATGGAATTTCTATTTGAAAATGCGATGGAAAACCAGAAAAGTGGTAATTTTTGGCTCGCTCGCTCGCTAGATAAAATTAAATTTGTGCAAGGGGTCCGTGCAGGTGGGTGAGGGCGTGTGTTTATACTTAAGTGTGAGTTCGACAGCAAAAAAAGTCGATCATTCCCCCTCCCCCCACTCCTCATGGTGGATTTACGCCGGTCGTGTGCAGGTGTATGTGTGGGTGTTGTTTGGTTTGTGTGCGTGGTGTGTGTATCTGTATACGAAAATTGATCCTCGATTTCTCGTGAACGTCAAATCACCCCCCCCCCCCCCCCCAGGTGTAAAAAACCTATCTACGCCACTGCTCACACACACAAGCAAGCAAGTGAGTAAATATGGTTTTGTAATTACATTTTTAAACTCAGGGAGATCAGAATTGGTCAGAATAATGTATTGATTTCGATTTGCAATTTTGCGGTTTCGTGGGCCTTAGGTCAACTGGGCTTGAATATTTTTACCCATGGCAATGAAAAGTATATCGAGCCTGTATTATTTCCGGACGTTGGTACTTAGTAATCTGACAGACATATAATCTACAATTCCTTTTTTTAAAGAAAGAATCAGAGCATCTGATGTTTTAATACTTGGATTTCTGTGTCTAAACCTCGTGAACTATTGTTGAAGGCGTTCTCGCAGCCTATTTTATTAACGATTATTACAACGTTCGAAGGGCTGACGTGATCACAGACGCATAATTAGTTATGACGAGATAAGATACAGATAAGGTTACACGAAATCTTTTTATATTGCACACGGTGACCTTTATTCATGGAGCAGTGACAGTAAATTTTTTCCAGGACTTTATTTCTTTGTATAGAGTTTGAAATATCAAATGATCTCTTTCAAATGAGCTAATAACTTTAGTGTCTCAAGTGTGCAAAAAAGACAACGTATAAACAAGATTTGATGTTTGGAAGTAATTATACTGTCATCGAAGGATTACAAATAGCCAGATTGCGTGCATCTATATATCAGATCAGTGGCATATCTAGGGATCATTGGCGCCCGGGGCAAACGAAGTTGCGCCCCCCCCCCCCCCCTCCCAAGTGCCCAAAACCTATCTACTTTATTGTACAATCAAAGGAGAGAAGCGACCGAGCAGCAGTTTTTAAATTTTATTTATCTATTTTTTCCTTTTCCTTTTTTTTTTTTCATTTTTAACCGTACCAAACACGATTTCGTACATAATTTACCAAGAAATTTTGCAACTGACCTTTGCAGTTGAGCGGTGAGAAGTTCGAAGTTTGTACATCGATGAATGGTTTTCCAATTCACACATAAAACGAAAATCATTGAGAATTAGGCCTAATCGAGGAATTTGGCAAGTTGACTGAAAGGTGAGATTCTTTGTAAATGATGCATCTCTCAAATGCTGTTTAGGCACTTTATCCTATAGGACTATTTGGGGGACGCAATATTGAGAGGGAGATAGATAGCGAGCAAAGCAAATTCACGACAATTACATCTTTATACATGCATGTATTTCAAATTCGGACACTGGGGGAGCGAAATTACGAGATCCCGGAAGGAAATAATTATGCGAGGAAGCTAAGTGACCGATAAGCTTAAGATTTTTTTTTTCCTTTTAAACAGTCAAAGATTGTATTTGTACTGCATTTACACTCCGATGGGGGCGCATAATCCTAAAGGATTATGTTTTTTTCCATCATTCTTCCTTCTTTTTTTCTTCCTTTTCTCTTTTGCGTTTTTTTTTGTGCCCCCCTCAAAGTGCCGCCCGGGGCCTTGCCCCCTGCACCCCCCCCCCTCGATCCGCCACTCTATCATATATCAGTTTATGTTTACCACATCATGTGACATGTAAAAAATCTTCAGAAATATAATATCATCAGCTTTCGAACCAGAGTTTTCATTTCTATGTAAGATAAGCAAGTATAGTTCGTTTTTGCTTACAAGGTTGCAAACCCTTCCCCTCCAATGCGATAGAATTTATATACAGTGATTTCTTTCTCGGATTTGTCGAAACATCCCATACCTATTATCTCGTGAGTTCTTATCAGCAAGAGTTTTGATAAGAACTCACGAGATATAGGTTTGGATGTTTTCGACAAATCTGATAAAATCACTGTATATCTATCAAGAAAGAAAAGAGACAACAAAACAAAAAATGGTCCCCAAAATGGTCCTAGATATTCAGTAAAATTCGATGCACGATAATGTTAATGGGATATAAATAATAACTAAAAAACAAAACTTTGATCGTGAAATTTGTCAACAGCCCCCGCCCCAAACACCCCCCATACGCCTTATGAATTATGAATTTTATTTTTCGCAAATTTCTTGTACATTCGATATGGATATTCAGTGAGGAGTTAATGATGTCATATATATACTCACATTTTCCACACAATATGTATAGAAAAGACAAAAATTCATATTTTAGCTATAAAATGTAAAATTTGGTCCTAAATACTACTAATTAATAATAAATACTAATACATAAGTACTGTTTCCACTAAAACAATCGTGAAACTTTGAAAAATTCACACTCCCCAATATTTTGCGTCCGATTTTGATCAGATTTTCACTGTTTTGTTTGGATTTTTTTCTTTTTATTAAAGTGAATTTCATCTTGCTGTGGACTTGGCAATTAAGAACCCACTGTACTATTCGTATAAGAGTAGGGGAAAACCCAGAGTATGTGGTCCACCTGCACACCCCCAATCAGTTATATCGGGAGGAGAGGCCTAAGTGTTATAGTGATTCAGTTCGCTTTTCGCCTCCCAGGTACAGGTGATGCCAAACAAATAATAATGCCAAATATGTTATGGTACTGTGAAACGTCTAAAATGAAGTTTGAAGTTTGAAGTTTCTTTATTTCCACATAATGCAAGTAACACAATTAAATAAACATACATATACTTATTCTTGGAATAACAATATGTAAAATAAATTAGCATTTGAAAAAAAAAACCACATTTTACAAATATCTGTAAGTATTGAATTAAGTTAAATTGAGAAGAATAAATCAGTGGAGGAGTCTATTTAAAGAAGCAAGCTTGCATTGTATAGACCCCTATCTGGCTTACAAAAGTAATGATACAATAATTTTTAATACAAATGTATGTTCTTTTACGTTTTTTCACCCTCCCCCCTCCCCCCCCCCCCCCCCCCCACCACGGGCCCCGACCATCGAAAGAAGAGTGATTGACTTACATAAGTTAGTACATGTAAAATACAAAAACAAAGAAAGAAAAAAATGAATGAATTCAGAAAGAGAAAGAGAGAGAAATGGAGGATGTAGATGAAGGATGAAAATGGTGAAGATGAGGGATGGAGGACGGAGAATTTTACATTACGATTACTTTTGCAAAGCTTTTGATCTTATTACACACATAAAAAAAACAAAAAAAAAATCTTTTTTGTCAGTACTTATTAAAATAATCGTATTATCATAAGTTTCCGTGTTTCTCAGTAAACGCACTTTAAACCGACCACACACTATACGAGCCGTCTGCGATCCGATTTTGGATAAAAATTGTTATAGCATTTGATATGCACGTTCAAAGATTTTAAAATTGTAATGGTCAGAGTTGCGAATAGTATAAATGAAGATCTTTCTTCCAAATGGCCACTAAATCCAGTCTATATCAAAACTGAGTTATTAACGCCAATGGTGTTAGATGGGAGTATTTTCCTATAAATAAAATTTAAGGAAAAGTTAAAAAGAAATATGGAAGAGATATTGCTCTGTAAATTTAAGTTTTCCAAACTCCAAAATGCATTTTCTGTGTAGTTACCAAATGGATTTAGCTCCTTTTAGTGGAAAGCTCTTCAAATACTGAAATAGAAATTCCGGGCTACTGTTAAGCCTCTTTCTGGGAATAAAAGTGAAGTCCATTTTGAATCGTGGCAACGTCATAGTATCTTGCGATAAGCTACGATTTGAAGCCGCCTTTGCCTTTATTTTGACCACAAGGCTTGCAATTAACCAAAATATTTAGGTTTTTAGTATTATACTCTCATTATTCCAGAATTTAAATAAAATGAATTTACTACTTTTTTAACTTAATTTCTTATTGAAAGCAAATGGCATTCGAAAGGTCCAGTCGCAGTTGGACCGTATAGTGCACGGTGGGCTTTACATGTATATGAACTGGGCTATAATGAAACGGACCACATTCACCACTTATCACTGAAATATGACTGTCCTGCGTTATGCCGGTGGTGGAGGAGGGATCAACCCCTATTCTAAAGAAGGCACAATATCGCAAAGAATAATTATGCTATAGTCACACAACCACCAGGCCGACCCCAAAAACCGATCTCCCAATACAAATTCTGGCCATTCGGTCAGATATCTGCAGGGATCGGTCTGTGTCAGTTTTACGTCGGTTCTGATCTAGAGATTCTCGGTCTGTAATTAGTTTAGTTTCGGGCTACAGAAATTGCTGAGGTGAGATCTAATGGTGCAGTCACACCGACCAGACGACCTCAGACCGACTCAAATTTTTCTAAAATGGTATTGGTGCAGTCTCACCGACCAGACCGACCTCAGATCGACTCAAATTTTTCTGAATTG